>KQ962307.1:48904-78485 GCA_001563735.1 Leucoagaricus sp. SymC.cos | reverse complement strand
TCAACGGAAGTTGCCGGCACCCAGCGTCCAGCTGAGCAGCAGCGGCACGAAGCTTACAACGGTTCTGCATATTCAACCACCTCATCGACTCGCAACTCAACGGAGCACCGCCGATTACCCTCGCTGGCTACTTTCTTGTCTTCTCCACCTACCCTCCCCTTTTCCTTTTTATTTCCTTAAATTTTATTGGTATTATTGTCCAAATACAGCCGCTCGTCATATTCGTAATCAGCACCTTAACTGTCACTCATTTGCGTCATGCTCATGCTGAATAGACACGTTTCTATTCCTTAATCTCAGCCAGTACCTGCTAGGGCAGAGAGGACACATCATCAAATCCTCGAAGCAAGTTACCCGCCCACCCGGCGGCTCCTTGCTTCGCGGTCCGGTGCGCTAACGCGCCCCTCCAGCCCAACCTCTAGAAGTGTCCTCCCATACCCTAGTATAGCGCTGACGAGGCTGGAGTCTGATTGAGTGCTGACTCGGAGCGCTTCGGCCCGACTTTGGATTCAGGTTCACCGCTCGGGTCGTCATCACGTGATCCTAAACTCGGGGACACCCGGACGTGGTGGACACCGAATTTTGTTTCCCGACGTCGTCTACCAAAACCTGACCATAATGGCCCTCTCTGATTTCTTCTCCTTACTCAAATCTACCATCTACGCCGACTCGGAGGAGAAGGAATCCGAGACCCCCGTCGAGGAGCCTGAGGCTGCTGAGGAAGAGGAAGAAGAGCCTGAAGATGTATGGTCCAACACGTATGCTGCTACATTAAGCACTGACGCGACCGAATGCACTGTCTAGCTCCACCCTTTCATCCGTGATGAATGCAAGGAGACAAAATGTGCGCAGCTTGCCAAACATTTTGAGCACTGCCAGGAGAAGGTCCATTCGGGACAGGGCTATAAGGGCGAGGATTGCGTTGAGGAAATGTACGTCGTTCTTCTCCTCTTCGTTGAATTCGATACTTATGAGTCCCACACTAGGTGTACGTATGACTTGAATCGAACACTGATTATTTGCTAACCATTTCGTCACGCTGGGTGTGATAATCTGATCAGTCCAGTGAGTTTGTCTCTCTTCCGAAGGCTTTACGCATGCTAATGTCCGTAATAGTATGATGCATTGTATAGACGTATGTTCATCCAAATCGTACTGGGTGTGATGAACCGAACCCTTATATATTTCCAGGACTGCGCTTCGCCCAAGCTTTTCAGCAAACTTCGTTGACCGAGCATGTTGAAGGAGCGGTGGGTACGTCACTTCACTCCATTTCAAGTGGATTATGCTCAAGTTTCCCCAGGTTTGCTTTTAGGATAGACACCGTATAGATAATCTCATCCTCCTTCTGGATCCCAATACATCCCTAATTCTTGTTACCCCTACCCTCACATTGAGCTCCCTGCCTGAATTATCTCTGCCCCTCAAGCGACAATGCTCCTGGATTTTCACGACCTACCAGACCAGAAAAGCATGGTATATTCTCGAGCTTCCTTTACCTTTCGGCAATACCCGGTACTGGTAGCGGTCTTCAAAGAACCAGGACGGATGATCTCTCATGAAGGTTGCCGGTCTGCCTTGCAACGTGCTGGTTGATGTCATGGCGGGATTAGCGCTGCACCGCCTCTCGACTTGATTTATCCTTGGTCTGAAGTTGGTGAAGTTAAAGTGAGGTCATACTATCCGAAGCCTTGTCCAGCAATTCGCGTCCCCCTTGCCATTTTGACCAAATGTGCCTGTGCAGATACACAAGAATGGTGGTGAATGGTTAGAGGTTCGTTACTGTTACTCATGGTTGGTCGTGTATTTGACAGTTTGCTCCTAGAACGTGAGAGAGCGAGTACAGTTTCCCCTCTGGTGACTTCATTAGGTTGAATTACGCTTTATGGGCATAAATTCAAGCTATGCTACTCGGCATAATCTACTACATGACCATACTCTGGTATGCGCCTGCAGTGCGACGTCGTGGGCGAACAGGCACAGCCGCTCCATAAAAGGCATCCCACGAGGCATTTCGGGAAAAAAGTGATCTCGGGTCCGGAGTTGCCCTTCACCTTCTATGTAGGTAGTTGGGAATCACCGGTCATCCTGGGATCGGTCGCTTTTGCACCGGTGGTACTCGTCTTATCGATTCCACACATAGAGTTGTCAGACGGCCCTTGGTGCAACGCACATGTGCCACAAATGCAGCCCCATCGATTCCATCGCAGCGGCGTTGAAACAATTGGCCATTGAGGAGTTGCTGATCATGAATTAAGGAATGGAAGAAGACTTATCTATATACACTTGTCCTGGGTTAGGCAAGACTCAACGAAATTTGAACATATGCACACGGCCATCTATTTCTGGGATTGGTTCTTGAACCTCAATATGATGTTGCTCTTCTCGGAGCTGTGCCTTTGTAAGGGTCGCGTAAGTTGGTTGGGACAAGTAAGGTCTTGAGGCCTCGAGGCTGGATGCGTAAATGGTACCACCGGCAGATTAAGTCCTCCCTCTCCCCTTCAAATAGCTGTGCGTCCATGAGCTTAAATTAACCTTTTCCATTCCTTTTATTTCCTGTCCTTCCTCAGAGCTACATTCTACTGAGTCATAGCGACTTTTGTTCCTCCGTCCTTTTCCCTCACCCTCCCGAGATAATCGACCTTCGTGTCGTCCTTCGCCTTCTCGACTCTTCATCGATTACTTACTTTTGTGAGAAACGAGACACGTTAGCATAACTCAAGCATACCACGATGGCGTCACCAGGACCTTTGAGCTTGCAACGCGCGACGTTGGATAATACGGTGGGCGCGTTGTTCTTGGGAGTGTTGGTTGCAATGTTGTAAGTCGCCTTTTTTCTTTCTCCAACATTCCTTCTGTCGTCCACGGTGGGAAATCAATAATTGTTACTGACTTTTGATGATTGGCAGCCTCTTCGGCATCACGACATTGCAGGCATACTGGTACTACCACTTGTATCCAAAGGATTCGATGTTGCACAAGTGTTCAGTGAGTCGTCCGCGTCTCCTCCAAAATCCAAGTAATAATGGCTTGCCTCGCATAGGTTGCAGTTCTATGGTGCGCAGTGCTCAACCAGTAACACAGCTTCAACAACCTCATTGCTCTGCTACCGCAGGACACTGGATACACTACACCTCGCATTGACGATTCACGCTGTGTATTCATATGTTGTCACCGGTTTCGGTGATCATACAGAACTTGGACATATTATTTGGTTCGTGCCTTACTTCGCCGTCGAACAATGAACACCAGGCGCTCATCATTCCCTTATCAGGTCTGTTAAGGTAAGCCTCAGCTCCGACAATCCCCAAATTCCACGGATCTCACCCAGTTGAACCCCAACGCAGCTCCAAGTATCGGTGAACGTGAGTATCTCGTTGTATCATGTGTTATGGGCGCTGTGTGGCTGACTTCGTTTTGCTAGGTCGTGATCATATTGATCGTGCATAGTCTTTATGCGTTGCGAGTGTGGATATGTTCGTTCTTTTGTTTTCTAATTATATCGGGTGACTGGAAGACTGATGGGCGCTCTCAAAATAGTGGGCGAGTATCACCGAGGGTTTGTTGGATATCTAGTGGTATGTGCTCAGACACGTTTTGGAGCAGAATTTATCTGATGAGTTCTTTCAGGCGTTCGTAGTCGCAAGCGGATTCGGTAAGCTTTACACGTCGGTGATTGAAAAGAACGTTTTCCTCATTATCTCCCTTTTTGGTGTATCCAGTTATTGGAACCAGTGAGTCCCTGATAAGCATCAGCGCTGAAAGATCAATACTAACGGTTATTGTTTCCAGTCCTTGCCTACTACAGGTACGAGTTTTCCACAGAACCTTCTCGTCGTTTGTGCTCAAGGGTGTCCTATTCCACAGTTACACTGTTCACACATACGCCGAGCTTGGAAAGATCTCCGTGAGTCACTCGTCTCCACCTTCTTAACCCGCCCGAAGGCTTCACTAACTCCTTCACTTGCAGTGGATTATCAATGCTGCATTCGCAACTACTACGGGGATTGACTTCGTTATTACAGCCGCGATGTGTTTTTATTTGTGGAAGAGCCAAGCACCAGCTTCTAGGTTCGCCTTTTTCGGCCGATGTGCCCATTCATTGCCCGCTGAACACCGTTTGTAGACTTAATTCAAGGATCTCGACTGTCATTCAGTACACCCTTGGATCTGGGCTTTTTACAAGGTATGTCTCTAAATGAGCACTGAGCATTGACATTTCTGACCGTTCCTCAGTGCATGTTCGCTGTCGGCGCTGTTCACTGTGAGTTGACATTAGAGTAACTTCACGCTATGAAATCTGACATGTATCATTTACAGTATAATCTCCTTCCAAGCACTTTCATTTTCCTTGGTCTCGAGTTTCTTGTAACAAAACGTAAGCTTTCCGATATTCAACTGTCATTCGAATCTCACCGTTCAAAACAGTCTATATCGTCTCGTTCCTCACGATGTTGAATGCCCGAAAACGAACCATCACCACAAACACTCCGAGCACAAACGGCATTCTCTGCGGGGAAACCTCATCTGGGACTCCTATCACCGACCTCGTCCCTCGACGTTTCCAGATCTTTAGCCACAAGAAGTGCCACACTTTCTCCTCTGACTCCAACGACAGTCAAACACAGTCTCATGTCCGTGTCCACCGTGTTCTTCGTCCGGCTACTTCGAGCTTCTGGAGTCCACCTCCGCCAACATTACCTGATGAGGAGCAAGGTTACCAGGAGTATCTTCCTCCAAATTTGGATTTGGAGCATGGACGTTCAGTTACTGCAGAGGGATGTGCGAGGAGCTTGAGCGATGATAGTGAAACTATACGGGGAACCGTGAAGGGCCCTTTCAGCCCCGTTAGCCCGACGAGTGCGGAGCCTCTTTTGAAGTTACCTCTCCAACGACCACCTTCAGTATATGATGCTGAAGCGCAGACGGTGAGTTTTCTCAGACTACAATCCACCGTTCTTGTTGCTCATGATGTTTCACAGAGCCCTTCATTCGCTTTCAGGACTAGTGCTGACTTGCGACCTCTGAGCAAAATGTCATACCCTTACCACGCACGATGAATGATTTCCTCAATGTATCTGAACTCTCTACCCTTCTACGACTTCCATTTCGTTTTCAGTGTTATATCCCTTCATTCATGATACCACTCCCAGCGCTCTTTTGGTTTAGTCGTGTATTTATCCTGGCACGTTCTGAGCAGTTGTTTGTCTCTCGAAGTATTCCTGATGTCTATTTCATTCCTGTAATCGTAGCACGAAAACATTCCTCCTACTAGCTGGTAGCATCTTTTCTTTTTTTGTCTGGCATTATTTCACACCTTCCCTCGTGTTCATTGACTCTGTCATTCTTGACCTGAAAGTGTACGAGCCACCATAAAACGCCGCACCCGCACCCGCACCCGCACTCGCACTCGCACCCGCACCAGCGAATCCTACCGCAAGTGCGTCAAGTGCGCCAAAGGTACTGCAATGACACAGGGCTAATGATTGGGAGCTAAGGTTAGCACAGCATTCACACAGCCGACATCTGGCATTAAAGGACTTGAATCTTCCTTTCGTTGTTCACAGCCGATGGTTCATAATACACCGAAGCCGCCTCAAGTTGAGCTATTAAGCACACCCATAACCCTGGTTTGGCAGAACTACTCCAGCGTCGATTGAAGATTTTCGGATGACATATGTTGAACGAAGTTTAGAGATCAATAGAAAACATCTCGGGATCTGGGGTCGACCGATCCTTATCATCCGCAGTAAACGAACTCGAAGAAGAACAAATACGAAAGAAACATTGCAGTCCGCTAATTAACGAAGTGAAAGGAGACCTTGGTCTTGATGCCATATGTCGGTCGATCGACGAGTCGGCATTTCCAGGCGTGATGGGTGAGGATGGATCTGAAGTACAAAGTGATGAATTTGACATCGATACAGGAAGACTCGAGGAGTTGTGTGAGCCGTGATCAACTCCATCATCCTGTTGATCTGAAGGAGCGGTGTCCTCGGGGGGATCATCGAAGAAATAGTTGTCGAGATAAGGGGAGTATGGAGAAGGCACGTCATCTAGAACAGGTTGCGACGGTGGGGGGAGTTCGACTCTGATATCGGGGAGTGGTTTGTGAACGCCAGTGCCAAGATCCATACCCGTCTCCCAAGAACACCTAGCCACATTTCCTTCAAAAATTACGTCTGTTGAGTAGAAGTCATCAACACGATCAAATGCGGCGCGAATCTCCGGGATAGATGGCCGTGCCCTCCACTCAATACTGAGCATCATGATGAGTACATCATTGAGCTCAGGTGATATTGGAAGGATTTTGGGGAGCAGGCAATACGGATTGCGTCGGTAAGAACGGAAAGTGGGATCCTGCTTGTTGGCGGACTTCCAGGGATTGCGACCGGTGACGATGTTTAGGAGAACGATACCGAGGGACCAAATATCGCAGGACTGTGGCGAATAAATCCCTTCGCAAGTGGCATCACTCGTTTGACATTCTAAAGTCTCGTGAGTAAGCCTTCAAGGCACCCGCGTCGCTACGAGACGCACCTGGACTCATGTGATAAACGCTCCCCGTCCTAAATTCACCGCTCGTTCCTTGGGTTGTGGCAAGCCCGAAATCAGTAAGGGCTAGTCGGCGTCCATCCTCGAAACAAACAATATTCTCTGGCTTCAGGTCACGATGGTAAATTCCAAGGGAATGACAATGCTCAAGGGCGGCGAGCAGTTGAAGAAAGGCGCTCTTGATCAAGAAGCTGTTCCCGAGATACCTGCATTTATGAAGAATCTGAACAAAGAGGTCTTGATCTGGAGCGTATTCCATGACGAAGTAAAGATAGACGTCCTCCTCAACGATGCGATGAAGGGTGATAATACCAGGATGCGCGGAAGCAAGTGTGTGTAGAGCAATTTCCCTCACATGAGATTGGCGGTGTGCGTCACTCCGTATTAAACACTTGACTGCATAGGATCGGTACGCCGAGGAATGTGTGTCCGTAGCTTGATAGACCACCCCATATCCCCCGGTGCCGATGACGGACATCAATCGGAGCCTCCCTTCATCAAACACGGTTCCTATCTGTGGATAAGAAGGCTCGTCCCCACCAACCTGTGCTTTGGTCATGGAAAACTTCTCAAGCACTGTCGAGGGCAAATACATGAGTATCACTGCCTCCGAGAGATGTATTTAGGTGCTGCACACACGGAAAACACAATGAGGGTGGGCATACTCACGTAAACCTGTATCCCTTGAACCAAGAGCTCAATGATTTCTTGGCCCGTATTTCGTCGACTGATGTCGAGAGAAAAGAAGAGTTCGCAAGACGATGGATGGGGGCTTAAGGAGGTTTAGGAGATGCGACCGAGCCCATGCGAATATGATATTCGCCTGTAAATGGAACGGAGGCTGAGTCAATGCTCCATAAGAGTTCGGTGAATAAGACTTTTGCGGAGGCGCGACCCACGTGGTAGATCGACAACCTTAAACATTGTTCACTCAATCGAGAGAAGCGAGAAAGTCCCGAGCTGCTGGGCCAACAATGGCTGGAGACTGCAAGGCCTGAAAAATATTCTGGCTCGAAATGATTGCAATCATGTCATATTAATTGAGCTCGTATAATTTCTGCGTAAGGCTAGGGAATCATTTTTTAAGTTGGATTAATACAGGGGCTCGGACTGGAAGAATATTCCGTACCGAGACATCTCGATGGAGAGCTTGCTTGAGGACGCGGATCCACGAGATACATTTGAGTATGAACAGAAATAAATGCGATCAACAGGGGATTACGGGCTCGGAGCATACTTCCCGAGTTAATGGTGTCTGGCAGGGCATTATGTAGAACGGCAATCTTGAAGCGCTCGTCGGTCTTCAGTGAACGGAATGAACACGTGATATAGGGGCCGTATATGACGTCAAGTCAATAAACGTCAACAAAACGATCAATTCAGTGGAAACCGATTCCTCCGATTCCCGAGAGGTTCACACCAGGCTTTGTATTACAATGAGGTTGATATCGCTGGACGACGACACACTTATATATATCCTCTCATTCCTGGAGCCATTCGAGCTTTTGACTCCTCGGAAGGTGCGCATCCCCGAGTTGTAGGAAATCCACTCCTTACGGGCCTCAGATAGACATGCAAGCGCATGTACACTCTGACAAAACTGCGTATCGTCTGGACGAATGCCTGTTTGAAGTATATCATTGGGCGCGGCTATCCCTTCCCTAGAGTTTCTCTAGACAGTCTATCTATCCAAAGTCTCGAGCGCCACACCTGCCATTCCGACCAACTAGCAAAGAAATGGTTGTCCTGTCGCTGGAATCCTTTACGAACATGGTCCACTGCCACCACTGCAAACACATCCGTAACGGATGCTCGCCTTTTACCTGGTTCTCAGGGAACTTTGTTGTTTACCCTATCCAAGAGTGTTTGGTCCGTCGTTACACTCTGGCAACTAGAGCCTGTGATCTCGAGGACGCCTGGCACAGCATGCACATTCGACAAACGCTGCGAGTGGTCTCCACGAGGCGCCATTTTCAACGGGTTTGCTCTCAACTCCAGCTTAGAGTCGGAGGTTAAAATAGCTATATCTATCTTGAACAATGGGTTCGTTCATCCGTCACTCCGTAACCCCTCTATTTACAAACAATTCGAATACGCTCAGAAAGCAAACCGTAGAGCTACTATCCCTCAAACAGGACTCTCATGAATGGTCTCTGGAGCCTCTGCTTTCTGTCCCCACCACTTTTAGACCTATCACGCTCGAAGGTGACATCTTGGCCATGAGCGATGATTTTAGGGAGACGATCATCTTCAATTGGCGAACGAGGGCTTATGCCACGCTTGAGCATGCTCAAGAAACGGCTGGAATATCTCAGGTTAGCACCCCCGCTGATTTTCGCATATTAAACTGATCTCCGTTTTCAGTATGACCACTGCATTCAAGTTGTCTTCGCCTCCCATAGTATACTCGTCGTTCGTGCTCGCTCTCTCCATTTATTTCCCATGTCAACCCTCAAAATGCAAGAAGAGGGACCATTGCGCTATTCACCCATTGCACGACATTCCTTCGGTTGGGTCGACAGTGTTTCTGTCCAAATGACGGGGTCGCCTGAAGCATTTTCCTCCTCGTCCTCGAGCAATGTCCAACAGCCATTATCAATCCTCGTTCGCGCAGAGACAGATGACCCCTGGTCCTCCGACATTCTTTCCATGGAACTCTATACCCTCAATCCAAATCCCGAACATGACGCCTCCCCTTCGCCCGAAGCATCCGACCCTCATATGACGTCATCATCCCCTTCACCAAACTCATCGCCATATATCTTCCCTCCAGTCCTTACATCCAGAGTATCCTCCCGCCGAGGCGCTCTGAGGTGTAGAGATATCATACTTGGAAGACGAGGAACAGCATTATGGGTTCAACCTAGAGACCGGTCAGTTGCAGGGTTATATTGGACGACTGATGATAATCCACTGCCGGTTGGACCTCACACTATCGTACGATCGGATTACAAACACGAGTCGTTAGTCGTTTCTGTTTTTCCTGGCTCGTTATTCCCGCCTCGTTGCAGTGCAGGGGGCAAGGAGGACGCTGAGGAGCCGGAACCGGAAGGGAAAATTATACGTTGGAATGAACAACATAATTGGTCTTCCATAGACTATGACGAGGACGTCGGACGGATAGTACTAGGTACGAGTTTCGGGAGTATCACTATCCTGGACATGTAGTCCTCCGATCCCAGGTTAGATTCAAAACAAAATAAAATCATGTAGGCGACATAAATACACATAAATCATCGTTCCTCTCTGGATGTCAAGAAGCAAAATCAAGTCATAAATTCCTGTAACCCATCCTCAGGTAATGCATAACGCGCGTACCTACTCTCTTCTTCAGAATCTCCACTAGAACTTGATCTACTTCTCTCTCTCCTCCGTGGATCATCATGAGCCGACGACAAGGAAGAAGAAGCGTTTCGACCGCTAGATGTAAACGACCAAAGGACATTACTCCCAGAGGAAAGGTTGAACGCGAAAGAGCGATTGAGTGAAGATGTGAACATGAACGAGAGGGAGGCTCGTTGTCCGTGAGGCTGGTGAGAGGTACTAGGTGCTGTACTCGTTGAAGCCGTGGTATGAGCGGAGAAGAACTCGGTTGTAACATGAGTGCGTTTTTGTCGTTGTGATAAATCGTATTGACGCCGTCGCTAGAGAGTATACTACATTCACAGCCGGCCGTGGACAGTGGAGAACTTGTATACGAACCTGACCATCCGCCAATGTCTAAAGCACGACGCAATCAGCACACATTCACCAACTAGCCGAGAACGAGCCAACAACAAACCTCATAAGCTTCTTGAATCCTCTTAAACCTCCTCGTACTTCCCTCTCTGTCCCCCGTATTCTTATCCGGATGGTGTTCAAGTATCATCTTTCTGTACGCGCGCTTGAGTCACCCACAATCAAACCATCAGCCTACCGCACGGGGCACGCATAGCGTAAGGGAAGCAAGCAGGGATTATACACACCTTGATCTCATCCAACGACGCGTCCTCTGAAACATTTAACACTTCATACAAACTCATCTCTTCTAGATCTTCCGTCTCAACTTCACCTTCAACACCTCCTACATCACAATACTCTTCTCGTTCCTCTGACCGACTGTGATTGTGTCGAGGCATAACTGAAGAAACACGAAATGGCAAGGCAAGTAAACGACAAGGTGGTTGTAAGCGACAGTGGAGCACTTACATAGTGTGGAGTAGTTAATGTATGTGTGATCTAATATTATCGTGCGAAGGATTTCCAGAAAATATCAAGTACTTAAGATGTGTGGGCCTCCTCGTTTCTCGCTCGAGAAGGGGTGTTCACGGCTAATAATGGACACATCAGGTTGCCATGTCTTCCTCCACCCCAATTTCTCCTTCTCCTTCATGTCCAAACCCATGGACCTACGTTTCAAACTCCTTCAACGGCCGTGTCGAGGCATAATTCATAGAGCCAAGTCTGCTACCAAGTAATAGAGAAGCATATATATGAAGATGTACATAGGTATCCGCTCAAGCTCTCAAAGCCACACAATACATAGCTGATTTGGCGTCACGGTGCAGCAAAGTGGCCCTACATTTAAGCACAGGTAGCAAGCACCTCACAAACCCAGTCTCAATCGTGCGAATGTGGCATCGCTAGCTCCCAGACTAAAAATTCAATCCTGTTTGGTGCATCCTATGGACACAACCGGAATTGAATCAGCCACCTTCCACAGGATCTCGTATGCAAAGCGGGCGTGATTAACTACATCATGTACCCATATTCGAATTATTCTCTCCTCACATTCCAGCGGTAGTCGGTACCGGGCGTATGTTTTATGTAATCTCGGTGCGGTGGTGCGGGGACGCTATGGTCAACCGATCGTAGGTATTGGTCATCCTTTGTACTTGCAATCGAGACAAGGAGCCCTCATCCGTCGGGGGAGCAGGGGGAGCACATAGGGGTAATCTATGACGTCGTCTATTCTTCTCATCATCTCACACATGCAATGATGCATCATTATTCGTCCACCGGTAACTCACTCCAGTCTAAATTTAAATCTACTAGATAACGTCGAAGAACACGCGAAGAAGAAAAGTGTTGATACAGGATATTGTCTTGTTAACGTTATGACGACTTCTTCGACGGCACTAGACAGAGTCTTGGAAGCGAGTATCCGAATCGCTGCTGACTGTGCCGATTTCTCTAGTACGTCGTCCTATTCACCATCCCTCGCCTCCCTCTAACCAAACGTCTGCATCCCCTCTTTCGCTGCATCCCACTTTGGGTTCGCCCTCGGCTCGCATGCACCAGACATGAGATACTCCAACTACAAAGCCACAGACGCAACAACCAATTCCTCACTCATCCTCACCGCCATCTCTCAACCAAACTATTCATACCTCATCGACGGCGCAGTCCAATACGCACTTGAGAATTTGCTAGACAAGGAGCCGAAAGAACAAGCAGAGGTGGCTATGGATTATCTCGTATGTCCAAGCTTTTTTCTTCGTGTGATGTTGAAATTGACTGAATATGGTTCGGTATCGATGATCACTGGTAACGACTGTAGTTGGTTCAGGTCGGTATTGAAATTCTAAGCATGATACCCGGTCGAGTATCCATCTCCATAGACCCACGTCTCGCATACGATTACACCGGTATCATCCAAAAGGTCCAACTCCTTCCTTCCCTCCGTCACCCTTCTAACAAAAACCTCATCCCACACACACAGGCTCGAAACCTAATAACCCTCTTCGAACAACACAACATCTCACGAAACCGCATACTAATCAAAATACCAGCAACATACGCTGGCATTCGAGCCGCTCAAACTCTCGAAACCCCTCCTTCCAATGTAGATGAACAACCAGAGACTCAACAAGAACCGATTCATACGAACTTGACGCTTGTATTTGATATCGTACAAGCTACAGCATGCGCACAAGCAAAAGCGAGTGTGATTTCTCCTTTTGTTGGTCGTGTTCAATAACACATCGTCATTCCCACAAATCCCAATCCCAATTCCAGTCAAAGGACAGATCATCATTCTCATCTACCGAGCAACTGCTATTTGAACATCAAGGGCTCCGTTTAATTCGTGACATTAGCGCACGATACGATGCATGTGGGTACGAAACCCAAATCATGGCTGCAGGCTTTCGTCGTCCAGAAGAAGTCCTCGAAGTGGCCAAACACAAGAACCGAGCTCCACATTTCGTTACGCTTCCACCCAAGATCCTACATGGGCTAAGGTCGATGAGGAACGTGGGGTCTTTGACGCAGAGAAAGCCTCCACCACAGGAGGATGGGGAAGGTTCCACCGAGCGTACGTATCTCAGCCAACCAGGCCGGAAGTTGGATGTCGAAGCTGAGAAGAGGTTTATGGACGACCTTGTGAAAGAGAGGATAGCGTTGGACAAGGTGCCTGAGGCGTTGGAGAAGTTTGCTGAAGATGCGGGAATATTGGAAGAGAAGTTGAAGGTTCAGCTAATGTTGGCCAAAGCTGGGTCTTCGTCGCCAACAATGCCGGGAGGGTGGAATATTAAGTATGCGGAAGTTAAGCTGTAAATGTTATGCGTTAATATAGAATGATAGAGTTTTGAGGCGAGGGTAATTGCCTTGTCCAGTGGTGATGGTCGTTTCTTGTATCGTCTGGAAACTCCAGGTCTTGATTGACGAATCTTTGCAAACCGGTCGTGTCTTTGGTTGTGAAGTGATCGGAGGAGTCTCGTCCTCGTCTGTGCCGGAATCCTCAGAAGAATCCGATTCGATGTCAGAGTCATTGAAGTGTCGAGATCCGGAGGTTGAAAGTAGAATGGGCTGGTAAGGATGGAATGCAACACTCCCAACAGAATCTAGCCACAGCTCTTATTAGTTGCTAACATGCAGAGAAATAGGCGGAAACGTACCCGAATGCGCGTCTACTACGAGATCAGGCTGCCTTAATTCCGTATCCGAGTCATCTTTATCGTCCTTTGTCTTAGTGAGGTCGAAAATATACACATTGCCTTGCTACACGACCTCAGCACTCGGTTCAACACTGAATGATAGAAAAGACAGACCTGGCCTCCAACTGCGAGTCTCTGTCCAGTAGCATCAACATCAAATATCATCTTCTGATTCGTCATTGGTTTATGCGGCAAGACATATTTCGCGAGTGGCAAATTCACGTCCGAACGAAGATCCCACGCGAGTATAGCATCACGTCGACGATGAGCAGCGTAAAGGATGTGAGGATTCATAGGATTGAAGCGTAACTAAACAGCAACTGAGCTGATGGCGAACGGAAGCAAGAGATGAATAGAAACGCACCTGTGTCACTCCAGCTCGATCTCCTCCACCGATAAACATAAGAGGTGCATCGCTTTGTGATTCATTGTACAAGGCGAGGTTGGCGAGCGTTGTGTTGAGCGTGCCAGCTGCGAAGAACGCGTCGGATTCGGTGCTGTAGTTTGGAGAGAACGCGAGAGCGGATACGATTCCTGGGAGTGTGAGAGAGTGTTTGAGTGGAATCTTCGTGAGTGCTGAAAGGCGGAATCATGTACCTTTGAGCCCATCTTTGCTTTTCCGAGATGGTGTAGTGGCTATACGGGTTCCCTCGCCGGGTTGGAGGACGTCGAAAACTTCGATGGCGTCTTCATACCCACAATAGATTCTACAATAAACGTTAACATTGAAGCAGCACCCCGTAAGAAACGATCAACCTACTTGGTAGCATCCAAGTTAAAAGTCATCGAATGAGGCGCAACAAATCGTTCACGATGATCAACGATCTTATACGACGCACGCAACTGCTCTTTCAACAACCAGAACATCAATCAACAAATCCTCCAAAAAACAACCAAGAAGACAAGACAAGACGTACCCGTCCATCCGAAGCATCAAGCAACTTGACCGGACACTCCCTCACAGATGCCAAAAAACAAAACGAAGCAGGATCATGCGGCGATGCACTTGGGAACCAGGTGAAATCAAGTATTGGAGCGGATTGCCGTAGGACTGGGCTTGGCAAGACTAGATCATCGTTGAAAAGTAAAATAACGTGAGACCAAGCTTGTATCAGTTCAGAAGGGTCGAAAGGAGGAGGATATGTGGGCTGACGTGGCTCGGCATTGGGTGGTGTAGTAGGCCTAGGGGGCGGTTCAGGTCAGTTTCAAGAAGACAGTAGAGGTCGGGGAAGAATGTACGTGGTGCCGAAGAGCTGAAGGGTTTGGTCTTCGCAATGAGCTAAGAATACGGATCCGTCGGGAGTCCTGGAAGCTTTGATGTCAGTTTGTGCTTGGATTTGTGCCAAGGAATGAGGGCATACCAGCGGGCATTTCGCGCGAAATTCACGTGGTTGCCTTCATCCTTGATGGCATACGTCTGCCTGAGTTCTGGCGGGGTAGTTAAGTCGCAGATCGGTGGGGACCATGTGTAACCAGTAGAGTCAGAAGCCATTACTTGTAGGCGACAGTAATGGCCGGGGAGAAAGAAGCGAATAAAATTCAATAATAAGCACATACATCACATAGTTTCCGAATAAGGCATTCACTGCTTCGTGGGGCTGTCGTCTTGCAAGAAGCTAGGGCTGGTCTTTCATCTAAGCAAAAAATGAACTGTCTATTTCCAGGGCAACGATACCGCCGATGAAAGGATAAATGGATGACTAGAACCCAAGAAAAATAAATAGACCCCTGGGTCAACTCTGCTCCCCAGCTGCGATCGCACCTCCGATTCCCAGCGTCAATCCCTCCAGGTCCCGGTACGGGCACCAGGAAGGCTAAAGCCAAGAACCTTTAAGCAAAAGCAGCTCCAACTTCAACAGGAACAGCGGTCAACACTCCACTCTCCAATTTCTCCTGTAGACTATTCCTCTTACTCATCCATCGTCCACTTTCTTCTACCTCTTCCGCTTCTTGTTTGATGATAGATATCCAATCGAAGCATGTTGAGCAGTCTACGGTTTTGTGTTTCTCACATTGGAAGGATTCTTCTGTGTGTAGTGCCGCTACTGCGCCGAGACCGTATGCATTGAGCGGTTGCCGTTCCTGTTGAGGCGATGAAGTATGTACGCGTTTTGTTGAGGTCGAAGGATTTACGGAATGAGATCAGTCAATAACTTTGAACGACACAGCAGCGTAGAAAACGAAACAGCGAGACGGGGAAAAATCCCCGCAATGGCCGGTGAGGGTAATAAAGTGGAATCCAGGGAGCGCGCAAGCGAAACTCACCTCAACCTCCGTCTCCAAGAACTCCTCGACGTCCTTCAACTCATCCTCAATCTTCACATTATTACTCATCCTATGATCACAGCAACACGCCTGACACAACTCATCCCCATGTTTCGCGCAAAATGTGAAGCGGTTCACAGTAATATGTTCAATCTTGGCTGACATCGCGTAGGGGGTGATCTTCAGAAAGGAACGACGAAGGAGTAGAAAATAAGAACGAAAGAACGGGTGGAAGACGAGGTTATATGTGGCTGACTTGGAGTTGGTGACAGGACGAAGCCAGGGGATATTAAGGTTGCGCTGGCCGATCCTCTCGTCTCCTGGGGACTCGACTTAAATATAGTTTTTCTGCCTGAGCGCTACTGTTCGGATCAAAATTCCATTATCCACACACGCACATGTGAACGTAAAAAGCACAGGAAGCGGCGACTGTCACCGTGTCCTCCGTGCTCACTCATCCGGCAGAAAAAACACTCCCCTCTTCAACATTGTACCGCCCAGTTGCGACACCGGTGAACTTCAGCGAGGGAGATTATGTACCTATTCCAAGGCACCGGCGCCGAACCAGGTCCACCAATTTAGTCCACATCATTAACATCTATCTTCGGTTTAGCGCATTTGTATGTGTCTTCATCGTCGTCCTCACCGTCACGGTTGGGATTAACTATCTTCTGGTTTTGTAGAACTTTTTTGGCGCCTAGAGCGTAGGCATTGAGAGCTGGACGATCCTTCAGCAGGGTTCTCACATTAGTTCACGTGCAGTATTGCGAGAGGGACTCGGGGAAGAAAAAACTCACATCGACATCAACCCACAAATGTGCCTTACAATGAATCTATGATATGAGAACAAGCTGGGGGTAATCTGTACAAGGAGGTTCAAAACAGAAGCGACTACAAGGGATCAAAACAAGCTAGATCCTAAAGAAATCCCATGATCCCATCTCCCTCATCGTCACTCTTGTCGTCGACCTCTCCCTGTATGTCACTGTCCATTAAAAGGTCCCGAAGACAGGGCCCATCCATGGGAATGATGCAACTACCCTCCTCGAACATCATCTCAACCTGGTATGTTGCTCTTTTCTTCTTCATCGATACCCCTACCATCCTCCATGTGCTGCGGGAATCGCCAGGCTCCTCAGTGGCCTTGTAGGTGAAGGTGTACTGGCTCAGGTCGGATTCGGTGACATTCGACATCCATTTGTCGATTTGTTTGGGGGTAATAGCTGCTGAATCAAAATCATGAGGAGAAGAGGGAGGTGGGGTAGCAAGAGTGTTGATTGATATTCCCTCAGTCGAGGGCCCATGCCCGCCGCCACCTGAGACGCCCATAAGTTCCTTCACGAAGGCGTTCATACTGGCCAAAGGAGTCAGCATAGTTTTACAAATGAGGAGGAATGTATGACAATTACACTTGTGCGACCCGAGAATGAACAGCTTTCCTTTCATCCGGGTAGAGATACAATCCCCACAGCATTATATACTCTTCGAATATCATGACGCCATTGAAAGAAAGATGTGTACGGAGGACATGGCTAAGTATAAAGGTCAGTGGTCATCCTATAAGCAAAAATTGACCATGTGCGCACTCTTCAAATGTGGTAGGTTCTTTGTCAAGCTCACGGTCGATCCAAGCAAGGTAGTCGTTGGGATCAAGATCGCCACCTAATGGAACCAAGGCATATGGAGAGAACTCCTTCTGGACTTTTGGGTTCTGATTGAGTTCAGCGCAGGCACGATCCCGACGTGCAGGGTCTTTGGAAAGATATTCATTTGCCTCAGCACTGGCTTTAAGATACCGGATCTGGCGTTGAGCGAGGGCCTCGACGTCGAAGTCCTTCCTGTCGAAGATAATGTAACGGTTCCGAGGGTCGCCGACTGGAAAAGGCGGGTTCGTCCTGGAGAAGGATGAATATATTGCATTCTCAGAGGTTGCAGTGGTGATAGTACGTGGCATGGATGGGAGTATGAACAGGTATGAGCGAAGAGTGAAAAGACTTTGTTCGACATAAACTATCCCGTGAGAGTAGCACGTGACCATGTAACTGCCACGCGTGACACACATTCAATGGACCCACGCTTACGTTCATTCACAAGAGTTCCCATCGAGGGTAAGTTCATCATGTCACTCTAGTGCTCCATGTACTTACATATGATACTTAAATCCATTTTCTAGGCACGCATCTCTCCATCAGCTCACGATCTTGGCGTCTCTTATTCGGCGTCTCTTATTCGGCATCAACGCAATTATGGCCGGGAATCTCACCATTGCAGAGTTCCAGTACTGTTTGACTCAACTCCCCCCCCTTCTCGTTCAACCAGTGGGTGCTTATGGTATCAGCTACGATATCTTTACCCGCCCAACTGAGGATCCCCTCCCCAACGGTTGGAATGCCCCTCGAAGTGCGCGATCATGTTTGTCTTATAAGATCACATGCTAGACTAATGAGTGAACAGCTAAAACCTATCGGGAGTTGATTTCAATGTTAAGGCACCAAGGGTACACTCGTCACCAATACAGTGACTTCAAAAATGACAACACTACTGCCGTTATTGCCTGGATCACAATGATACTCTTGCGGTATATTCATCCCCGTGGAAAATTTACTTCTACACTAAAGGGTCAGTCAAATATTGTGTATTAGTATCTACTCAAGTCAATATGCTCAATGTCTACTGTAGGTGTCAAGATTCACTACATTAGTAACCTTATAGTTATGGACCAGACACACGCGCTAACTCTCGGAGGACCATTGGGTACCAGCTTGTTGGGTCCCACACCTCGTAATCTTGTCCTCAATGCGCAAGCTGCCAATCCTGCAGCATTCCTTGCTGTTCCTCCTGCTGTGCCTCTTCCAGGAGATCCCAGAATCCCGCCTCGTTATACTAGGGTAAATAATGCGTCACTCGACCCTAACAACTATCTTGTTTAAAGGAGTAGAGTTGTGTATGAAGTCATGAACGTCCTTGTGGTTGTCCTTTGTATCAAATAGTACCATATGTAATAAAGAAATGCATATTTCTACATAGTTATTAGTCTTGCTGTCATACAAGCTAGACTGGTGTGATTACCGACTTTTCTATCTTGCTCATATTAAAACAATGCTTGAATGAAACCTCAAGTTCTTTTCTTGCTATCTTATCACCTTCTCCCTTGTCTCTCAGCAACATTCATTATCGAACTCGACTTCGCTTCCCGCAAATTGGAGCCCACCGTGAGGGAATAGTTGTCTTCGGCCTCTATCACCTCGGCCATCTACTCTAACTCCTACCACGTCCGAAGACGCTCAGTCAGAGGACAATGACGACAATCTACGGTTGCGAAGCTGGTGAAGGTTGTGCAGAAGTATAAGGCGGGAGTTATTGAGAATAAAGAAGAGCTGGATGCATACCGTTGAAAGTTCTGGATCATAAAGTCATCGATGACAAGTGTAAGGACAATATTTCTGGAACGGCCTTCCGCGATACCTTCGACATGCAATTTCAGATCATTTGGAGTCTTGTGATGTGAGTTTTGAGGTTGGAGGTGTACCAAAGATGAAGGATGTTATTAAGGCTGGAGGATTTGTGTTGAGAAAGGCGGCGTTGAGGGGTGGGTTGAAGAGGCTGAAGAAGAAGAAAAGAGTGGAGGAAGAGAGTGAGTATGAGTCTAGTGATGAGCTGGAGAGTGAAGACGAGTCGGACGAGGAGTCGGAAGGGGAGAGAAAGACGAAGAAAAAGATGGGAAGAAGGCAGAGAAGGAGGAAGTCAGAACGAGGAAGATCAGGTTTGAAGATAGGCAAGGGAAGAAGGGTGTGCAGGAACAGGTTGAAGAACTCACCGAGAAGTTATCGCAACTGGATGTCAAAGACGATTCATAGGCCGTGGCCTATACTCAGCTATTCACCATCGCCCCTGCCCTTACCGACAAGCTTCCTCTACCACCTCGATTCAACACTGGGCATTCAACTGTTGCAAATGCTTCAATGGTACCACGACAGTTCAACAGCACTCAAGGGCGCATGGTGATGTTTCATAACTTGCTGTGTCATTTCTGCAAGAAATAAGACTGCCGAATGAAGACTTGCTGGGATGGGTCATCCTCCAGTCAAACGGTTACTATATGCATACAGATGGCACCCGTATCGAACGACACCCCGGTGGATTTATGGCTGCCGTGGACCTCAAACGAATCAACACTGAATCTATACCGACTACATCTACGGTCTCTCGTGATCATCCACCACACATGCCGGTAACGTCATCTGCACCGTTGGCCTTGAGTTCATTTATTGGAGCGGTAGAGGAGGAGGAAGGATTTGTGTGGGGAGCAATGACGGTGCCAGAGGGAGAGGCAGAACGAGAGGAGGTTGATGGGTTTGCGACGACGAGAGCACAGGGGAGGAAAGAGGCGGTGAATGGAGGCGTGGGTAAGAAGGCGGAGGTACGGAGGGCGAAGGTTAGCCAGGGAGTAGGAGAGAAGATGGAAAATGTTATTCACCAGTCAGCATATCGACGCGAGCCGAAGATTGCAGACCCGCAAGCTTCACGACAAGTTCTTCAACGCGTCCTTGAAGTTGAAGTACCTAACATCAAAGTTCACGATCTATTAGCACTCGACGGAGGGTTACGAAAGTAGATGGTCGAGATGACACGTACCCAGGATGCACCCACAGTAGGCGCAGCACCGGTCTCGGTTCCCAATGTTCCATTGGAGTTTGCGACACCATTTCAACAGGTGGAAGTTGTAGTGATGGGGAGGCGTCGTGAGCTGGGATTGTTGGATGAGGGATCAGAGATTGTTATTGTGCGGGAAGAGCCGTGTGAGGAGTTGGGGTTAGATTAATAGAAGGAGAAAGATAATGATGCAAACGGCGAATGGGGGAAGAGAAGAGATGTTGGTATATGTTGAGTATTTGGAGCTGGAAGTTGGAGGAGTGAAGACTTACGCTCATGCATTTGTGGTGCAGAGGGCACCATTCCGGTTGTTGCTTGGGAGGCCGTGGCAGAAAGGGGTGAAGCTGGGGAAGATCGAACGGGAGGATGGGAGTATGGACGTGGAGATTTCGGATCCAGGGGATGATGGAAAGAAGGTGGTGGTGCCAACAACGGAGAGGGGGGGTGAGCGGTTGAAGAGTGGGTTGATGGTGCTAGGAGAGGGTGATGAGAAGACAGAAAGGATGGAGATTCATGTGAAGGACGACACGCTTGCCGAAGTGATCCTCTCATCAATATTCACGTGTGATACCAATGCTCGATGTCTAGCTTACAAGAGAGTTGCGAACAAAGTTCGACCGGTCCCTGGAACAATGCCAAACGACGTCAGAATTATTCGAAAATTTCCAGAGGACCCATTAAAGACCTTACCGGAGTTGTCCCCTTTTCCACCATCATTTTCGTCAGGTATGCGCTTGACGCAGGAGAGGACGGATGGGTTGGGTGTGTTCGAGAATGAATTCTTGTAGCAAGAGGAGAGGAAGTTAGTTGTGAAGGTGTTGGTGCTGAACGAGATGGGGTTGGCATGGGACGAGATAGAGAAGGGGCGGTTTCGTGACGACTATTTCTCACCGGTAAAGATCCCTGTGCAAGAGCACATTTCCTAGACTCGAAAGTCACTCCCCATTCCACCTGGCAATTGTGAGAAAGTCATTGACCTTATTCGCAAGAAAGTCGACTCGGGCATATATGAACCCTCCTACAGTTCTTATCGACATCAATGATTTGCGATAGCCAAGAAAGATGGAAACGTACGGATTGTGCACAATCTCACTCCTCTCAACGGCGTCACCATTTGTGATTTTCAAGAACCACCCCTTGTCTACCTCTACGCGAAACAATGCTCAGCACGCTCCATTTATTCCGGTCTGGATTTGTTTGTCGGATATGATCATCGCACTTTAGCAGAGGAATCTCGGGACTACACGACTTTCGACACACCTCTCGGAATGATGTATTTGACCGTTCTTCCTCAGGGCTGGACTGGTTCGGTTGGCATATTCCAGAATGACGTTGCCCTCATTCTTCAAAACGAAACCAGCAAGGCGCCAAACTTCCTAGACGACATCACTCTGTTAGGACCAAAGACGCAATACCAGACACCTGATGGCACTTACGAGACTATTTCCGAGAATCCTGATGTACGACGTTTCATCTGGGAGCACGCTGTCAACTTGAATCGGGTCCTTCATCGTCTCGTCCATGCAGGAGCGACAGTATCTGCGAAGAAGTTACAGTTGTGTCATCCAGAGATTATTGTGGTAGGGAGGAGGTGTACTTACGAGGGGCAGGGGCCAGATGCGACGACGGTGGAGGTGTTGAAGTGGCCAGAGTGTCAGAATGTGTCGGAGGTGAGAGGGTTCTTGGGTATGACAGGGACGGTGAGGAATTGGGTCAAGAGTTTTGCGGAGGTGGCGGATCCATTAACGAAGTTGACGAGGGTGACGAAAGAGGAGTTTATATGGGGGGAAGAGCAGAAATTAGTGATGAATGAGATGAAGAAACGAGTATCTACCTGTGAAGCGATTCGGCCCGTCGACCATTCCCTTCCCTTTCCTATCATCCTGTCCGTCGACACAGTAGTTATCGCAGTTGGTTTTATCTTGGCCCAGCTCGACGGAGAAAATCAACGACGTCCTGCACGATTTGGATCAATCACATAGAACGAACGAATTTCACGGTACTCACAAGCATAACTCAAGCTCTACTGCATATCTCGAGCACTCAATGCTACTAAACTGTGGATCGTCGGAGCCAAGAAGCTGGTCATTGAGGTAGATGTTCAATACATCAAGGGGATGCTCTACAAGCCAGATATCCACCCCAACGCTGCGATGAATCAATGGATCTCCGCGATTTTGATGTTTGACTTTGAGTTAAAGCATGTTCCAGGAGAGAAGCACAAAGGGCAGGATGAGTCATCTAGGCAGAGGGTAGCAGAGGAGGGAGAAGAGGTTGGTGAAGGGGTAGAAGAAGCGGAGATTTGGGTGGATGAGGTGCCAGGTTGTGGAGTTTGGGTTGCAAGTTCATTTACTGGTAGTGAGGCTTGGGTAATGGGGGCTGGAGGTGCGAAGAGTGACGGGGATGACGGTTTTGACGGTTTTCTGGAGGTCTGGAACGAGGATAGAAGGGTTAAGGAGAAGGAGAAAGTGAAGGAGATCAGAGAATTTCTGGAGACGATGAAGTTGCCAAATGGACTCACCGACAAAACCAAATAAACATTTCTTCGACGGGCCAGCAAATTCTTTGGTCAAGGTGGCAAGATATGGCGATGCGACATCGAGAACGACACCAGCAGATCACAGAAGACAAACAAAAACAACATTACGGTGAGCCGGAGTGAGCGGCTCCGATTTTTGATTAAATCAATGGTTCCAACCGTCAAATTGATGGAGCCCTTAGGGTTAGACTTGGCTGACATCGCGTAGGGGTGATCTTCAGAAAGGAACGACGAAGGAGTAGAGGATAAGAATGAAAGAATGAGCGGAAGACGAGATTATATGTGGCTGACTTGGAGTTGGTGACAGGACGAAGCCAGGGGATATTAAGGTTGCGCTGGCCGATCCTCTCGTCTCCTGGGGACTCCGAGACTTAAATATAGTTTTTCTACCTCAGCGCTACTGTTCGGATCAAAATTCCATTATCCACACACGCACACGTGAACGTAAAAAGCACAGGAAGCGGCGACTGTCACCGTGTCCTCTGTGCTCACTCATCCGGCAGAAAAAACACTCCCCTCTTCAACATTGTACCGCCCAGTTGCGACACCGGTGAACTTCAGCGAGGGATGATGTACCTATTCCAAGGCACTGGCGCCGAACCAGGTCCACCAATTTAGTCCACATCATTAACATCCATCTTCGGTTTAGCCGAGCAGTGAGAGGAAGATGCATTCTTCTTCGGCGGCGGCAACGCTACACTCGACGTCGACGCTGAAACTGACACTTTCCTCGAACTCGACATCGAACCTGAACCTGAACCTGAACCCATCAAATCAGTATCCCCTCTCAACCTTTTCAACACATCTGCCGACTTCAAAATCAACTTGTGCCAGTCAAAACAATCACCACAATCAACAGTTCCGTGTTTAGTGCATTTGTATGTGTCTTCATCGTCGTCCTCATCGTCACGGTTGGGATTGACTATCTTCTGGTTTTGTAGAACTTTTTTGGCGCCTAGAGCGTAGGCGTTGAGAGCTGGACGATCCTTCAGCAGAGTTCTCGCATTAGTTCACGTGCGGTACTGTGAGAGGGACTCAGGAAAGAAAAAAACTCACATCGACATTGACCCACAACTCCTCAAACTTTTCCAAAATCGCATCATCCAACTCGATTAAATAATTGTTCCCCATTCGATAATCGCAACAACAGACATGACAGAACTCTCGCCCGTGGTCTCTACAGAACATGAACCCATTCACAACGAACGAATCGCCTAGACCCATGTTGGTTGAGTGGGCGAGATGGCTACGCTGGTGGTGGTAGTGGTGGTGGAGGTAACCTGGAGAGTCGTAGTGACGAAATCGTCCAATTTTGACTTGTGGTCAGGAACCACCTGTCAAACATGGGTCATGAACAGACCAGGGTCGACTGTGACTTCACTTCTGTCAGACCCAAGGACTGCTGCTACGACTCGTATCAACCATAGAAAACTTACATACCTGATCTTCTTCATTCACAAACGTCATGAATCAGAGGTAACAATTTCGAAAATCAAAAAGTCAGACTCTTGGGAACTGTACCATGACGGCATGTTATAATCTCGAATAATCGAAATCATGATCACTGACAACTGTCGTCGTAGAATTATGAGGTTCCTGAACTCAAGCTCAACTCGACCGTCGCGTCCCCTGATTCTTAGTAGAACTTAATTCAGCTCTACTAACCCCCTCAACCACATCTGCTGATTTCAAAACCCACTTCGACAAATAAAAACAATCAGTGATCGCCATAATCGACACTTCCGAGTTTAGCACATTTGTACGTGTCTTCATCGTCATCAGACTCGTCACATTGGGGTTAATTATCTCTTTATTCATGAAATCGAACTGGTACCCAAAGTGCATGCGCCAAAGGTCGTAGCCACTGGGTGCTCAAGACGAATCAATGTTATGAGTCTACGATTTCATTCGAGCCAGTCATATCATACAAGAAACAGGTAAAAGTGAAAAGTTGCGAGGGAAAAGACCTTCCCCTCCATTGTATCAGGAAGTTCAAGGAAATAGCCGGACACATTACTTAAGTGAAAGGATCATAGAAAGAATGGATATTTGGCTCTTCACTCGTCATTCAAAATGGACAATCACATTGAAGGTCGTCGACTACGTGATGTTCCATTCATTCCTAGGACCTCAATACCAAAGGTGCATCCGATCCTTATCATCCCTGGTGTCATCCCTCGAAGAATTCCTATACCTCTTTCGAAATTCATCATCCATCCAATTAGACCTACCGCCATCTCTCCCCGTATCCCATAATTACCTCTCCGTTCTCCCATCGTAACCATGGTCGTCATACTTCCCCTGCCTTTCCGATTACTCAATTCCTTCACAGCGCTCCCAGAGTCTGCTGTCATTGTCCTTGTACCATGTTCAGCCGCTTCTCGAGCATCACCTTTCTCAACAGAAGTCCACTCCCAAGGTCTTTCCATACCCGATCTACAACTGTCCAGCCTTGATATTAATTCAAATTCCTCAACTTTCGCCCGCCAAAAAGGTAGACTCAGACTCGTAGTTGTCCCACCAGGTATTCTAGGAGTCTTCCGCATAATACCAGCACGAGAAGACCCTTTTACGATTGTCTTCCAGGAGCTTCATACTCTCATTTTAATAGTCTTTCATCAACATCATGCTACGACGCAGCTCGTGCTTGACTTTGACCATGTATGTTAGTAGTGTGGTCATGAGGAGGAAAATAAGCCGCTCTGATTGGGCTACACAGTGATGTTCTGAGGGGTATGTCGTCATTAAGCTGTTCCAGCTTTCGGAATCTAGGAAAACTAATAACTCATGAAAATGAGTTTCTATAAGGCTGAGGCTTACTATCAGCTTGTCGCTGCGAGGATCGAACATTGAGTCAGAGGGGTTGTTAGTGCGTTGTGAGTGGAGAGATTCAATGACGCCAGGTAGTTGCTGTATATCGTCGCCTGTTTTATGAACTTAGTATGTAACACGGGGATCAAGTTGATCTCTTGATGATCAAACATTGGACACTGATTGATGTGTTATTGATGATTGATGAAGATGAGATTATGAACAAAGGATTTTTATCTAGAGAACATAGCGAAAGTCTCTATTCTGAATATCCGTAAGATCCAGAAACTCCTAAAACACAATGAGACCTCGACTCTCTCATCAAGAATGAATACGCACCTTATCAACACGAACTCTTTCAACAACTCCCTTCTCATCCGGACGTTCAATGTACACCTCATCATAAGTTATATCACGGTCCTCCACATCCCGTCGTTTGTTCTCTCTATCCATCATGACTCGTAAAATGAGCGGGATAATCATACGGATGACATAACACATCGCGATTATCGTCCAAGGTACAGTATTCCTAATATTGGTCAGAGGTGCGATGCGAAGAATGCGAGGAAGAGATGCTCACCTTGGCTGATATTCAGTTTTCCACATCAATGGACCCAGGGCATTACCGATACAGTATGCACAGAACATGATCACGTTGACCGTGATCTTTTTCGTGTGACCCGCCGTGACCCGAGAAATCCAGGATAGCACAAGCACGTAGGTCGTTGTTCCAAATCCTAGAAAACCACGTAGTGAGCACTTTAAGAGAGATTTGGTGACAAGGCAAAGCGTACCCATGATCCATAACCCGACCAAAAGTCCAATCTTATTGTTCCACGGAAGGAAAATAATTAAGAAAAAGCCAACAATGTTCGGAATCGTGAAAATGGCCGCAGTATAGGCTATTTGGGGTCATGGAAACAATCTTTACACCTGTCCAAATCACCACGATCTCAATCACTCCGTCGATACAGCCCAGCAGGAGAGTTTGAAGAACCGTGAAGCCAAAGGACGTGATGATGATGTTGCGCTGAATGGTGAGAGAATTTGGAATGTTGCCAATGCAGAAGAAGAGAGCGAAGAGCCACGTCTTTGGATCCTTGAGCGCTTCAATCATCCTGAAGGTATCTGGGTCTGATTGTGTTAGGTAGTGTCAGGCTCGGAGACGTACTGGTAATTCTTGAATTTCTTGTTCTCAACCCCAGTTTGGTTATCCTGATATGAATGTGAGAAACGAAAAAGTCATTCGGAGTTAGTGACCCAAAAACCTTGATTCGTTCTTCCTTCGTTAAAAACCACGCTGTAGTAGGTGAATCAGGGAAGAAAAGCCTATCCAATCTGTAAACCTTTGAAACCGTCAAGAAAAGGCTGCGAATACCAAAACGCTAATGCTGTAATAACCGTCACGCCTCCCAAGATCACCATGAGCCTGAAGACGAGTCAGTTAGCCAGTAGCTCTCCCATAAAATGCTGGGAATACGTACCACTGCCACGGTTCAAAGGATCCCGTGCGGATATGAAGTGTCCCAACACTGACAAAGGAAACGACGATGATAGCTTACCAAGATTCAGCACCAACGAATCTGGAAGTTGATTTTGGTTTCTAACCTGCTCCATTCATTAAAACTGGAATGCGTGAGCGACTTCTGGTTCCAAAACTCAAAATAACTCACACCACCATCCCACTCGTAGAGTCTGTTCGCTCCGCGTATAGAACATTGATGTCACGATTAAGAACCCGGACGTTATCGAGCCTTCACATGTGCCAAGGACGAATCTAGCTATGAGAAGCCCCACGAAATTTTTGCAAGCCGCATGAGCCATGAGCGCCGCTCCCCATACAAGAATGTTAAAGCTGAAAAGTGGTGAACATGAAGACGACAAGGCTAACGCGAGACCTTACCTAAGCCATTTCGCAACAGGGAAACGTTGGAGACAGAGGTTTTGCGGGAATTGGAATATGAAATAGCTGACGCAGAATATCGTCCCGAGCCTGGAAGGGAAATGAGCTGAACGTATTATAACGAAGTAGTGGTAGGTTCACGAATTGTATCTATTGATACTTGAGCTTGACGTCGTGAACATAGCAATGATGCAACGTACTGGTCGGTCGTGAGATGAGTCGCTTCCCTAGAGCAATGGATTGAGCCAAGGTAATTCAGTTCTCAAAGTCGAGTTAAAGGACCTTATACCCATAATTGATGCGCTTCCTATTGCGGTTTTATCCATAAATTGTATCCTTTGAGCAAGTCAGTGCCTAGTCATCGGGAAAATACAAGATAAGCTCACGCATAAAGAGCTGTGAATGATAAAACAAAATATGAACGAAGTGCGGTGAACTGAACGTGCTGGAAACCCACTACACATGAGGGGAAGGATATGTCTATCAATTTTCCGTCTGTACAGGTCAACGAGCGTCAGTGAAACGAGCGGTAAGACTGCGCACCGTATCCGCAAGGCTTCCTCGGGGACCAGTTCTTCTGACACGCCAGCAGCCAGCTCCGCACCAGTGTCAATTTCGGCAACCGATATCAGAGCATTCGTTTTCTGAGGCGCGTCTTCAAGTTTCTCATTGGGCTCAGCGGTCAAGAAAGTCATGGTGGACGAGAGGAGAGGGCAAGGAGAGGGCAGCAGAATGAATGGTTCAACGCCCGGGAGCCAAAATATAATTGAGCTATAGTGCAAGTAGGCTAGTGCTTACTTGGTATGCCAATTACTGTTCTCCGGGTTCCACGTTCATCCCATTCAACAAGCTTTCCCAGGTCCTAGATCCCTCCCCGTAATCGCTTTACGGCTCTCGAGTCCCTTCAAACTGTGAGAACCTGCATTTATTTGGCTCTACGACATGAGAAATGCCCGCTCAAACAGGTTCCAGCAAGTGGAGGCTCTGACCCTGGTACAATAGCGGAAGTGACCCTGACGCGCGACGATAACTTCGAGAGTATTCAGTGTGGTTTGGTCCCAGGTTGATTTGATGCATAGGTGTTGTACTGTAACATTTGACAAAAGGTTCATCAAGACGATTGTACAGGAGACATGTAGAAGAACCGTGAGCGCCTTTGCGAAATCGTTCAGACTCCGATGGCGATAACCCAACCTCACGTGATAGTTTACGCCAGGGCTTGACTGGACAATGGCAGTCCTTGGCTCATACCTCCATCCATGCTACGCACTACCACGACCACGACCTCTGGGGATGCAATATATTCGTCTCCCCAGGAAAAATCCGCCTTTTCCAGTTGGCGACCCTCGGAACCGCTACGTCATCTTCGACAGGAAGGGCTTCGACGTTGAGGTCCTCGTTCAATGCCAGCTTCGGTATCTCAAAGTCAGTGCCGAGGCAAATGAATATCTTTCCAAAGATCCAGCACGCCAGGACCGCACCTGTGCTCAACTAAGCCAGTATCCGAAAGTCCAGAAAGAGCTCTCTCCAGATGCCTTGGTTCTGTCCGGCGGCGATATTGATACCAATGACTACCTCGCTCGGATCGACCGTGAGCTTGACAAAGAACCTACCACATTTGAAGAGTGCGCCCACGGTCAATTTTGCTTATAGGACATTCGCTAACTTTTTTACTTAGCCATGTCCTCCGTATGCATCTCTCTTTCAGTGGCGTCATGGTATTCGAAGAGTATATAATGCTGTGGGGATTGTATCACTACTCAGATGAAAGGAATGCTGTTCATTTTCGGGTTGCGCAAGTATAATTATTGTGTATTCCCCCTCACCCGTAAAACGATGCTGACTTCTTTGGCCAGTATGGATGCCTCCACGAAGGAACTCCTGGACGTGTCAGATGATGGCGGGCATAGGCTCACGACTGAGGGCACATCAATCAAC
>KQ962307.1:20762-32117 GCA_001563735.1 Leucoagaricus sp. SymC.cos | reverse complement strand
TATGGAATTCCCAAAAAGATCGTCAGCAATCGTGACCCCCACTTTTCATCTCACTTCATGAAAGGCCTCACCAAAGCTATCAGTATTGAGCAAGCTCTTTCCACCACCTTTCACCCTCAAACCGATGGAACCACTGAACGCTTCAATCAGGAAATCCAAAAATATCTCACCATCTACTGCAATGGAGACCTCCGAAAATGGAAAAAGATGTTGCCAACTGTGGAATTCATTCACAACTCACAGTGCCACGCTGGACAAAAACACACTCCCTTCAAATTGCTCTATGGCTACAATCCCCAAACATACCCTACCACAGAACTGACCACAGTACCTTTCCATCCCAAATGACCCCATCATAAAACACCAACTTGTACAATGCTGCCATGATATTCCTACCACAGGACACCCAGGAATAGCAGAAACACTTTGAAAACTCCAATCATTTGTTTATTGGCCTGGAATGAAATCCTATGTTGTTAACTATGTCACAGGATGTGGTAAATGCCAGCAGTTCAAGATCAACCGCCACCCCATGAAACCATCCCCTATGCCCATCACAGCCCCAGATCTAGCGCCCCTTTCACCTAGATTTCCATGGATCTCATCACCAACCTACCCTCCGTGTCAAACTCGACCTACCCCATAATTGGAAGATCCACAACCGGTTCCATGCTATGCTCCTCATTCCATATAAGGAAACCCCTCAATATGGTCCAAACTTCTTTGACCCACCACCTGACCTCGTAGACGGATTTGAAGAATATGAAGTTGAGAAGATCATCAAGCACAAAGGAACCCCACAAGGCATGAAGTACCTAATTAGGTGGAAAGGTTATTCCCCATCTGATGACACTTGGGAATGGGAGGATGACCTCAAATACTCAGGAGAACTACTCAGGGAGTATAAGAATGCAAATAAATTACCACAGGACAATACAGGAACCTGCTTCAAGCCAACCAAGCAAAAGTACCACACACAAAAATCATAAATACCCATACCCCCTTCCTCTCTTTCAATCATACCAGATGTCCCATCCCCGCCATTGCTTTCTATCAATTCTGCATACCACACCCCTGTGCTCCCCCATGTCTGATGACATCCAACCCTGGACCCACCTCGACATGCTCTCTTTCTTTACTCCAGATATCAAATAGTGCTCTGACAACGAGCAAGAATATCTCCGACAACATCTTGAATGAGTGGATCACCACTCCTCCTCTGACACCACCACTGACAGCCAGTCAGATACTACTACTGATCCCAGGACCTACAACACAGCTCCCCAGTCTCCAGAACCTATATCAACAGGACACGCAACCAACACCACCAGTTCTGACCAATATGCCACAACCTCCTCCATTAGTCACAATCCTTGACATCAAAGCCCCTATCGCTTCTCACCGCCCTCCCCCTCCACCACAGCTCAGATACAGGCCCAACTCGTTTCAGCCATTGATCACACTAGAGAAACCTGGTCCTCCATGTTCACCTATTATAATGATAATCTGCAAATGGCTACCATGGTCAACACCTTCTGGTCGAATGTCCTTACTGCTTTTTGTCAACGACGTGACTCCACGCTTGCATACAATGATGCCATCCAGAGCTATAAAGACCTGGATAACAGCGACTTCCCCTGTCACCATCTCAAGATTTGTCAAAGGTTCCTCTTACTTGATCGCACCGCAAAGCAGACAGGAACTTTGCAATGAGATGTACAACATAGAGAGACATGTCCGAAGGATATTCCTAACTCTGATGAGACCACTCGACCAACTCCATCCAAAGACCTGTGCCCCTTGGTACATAACGAAAATCGGGAGTTGGCTAACCACAATGACAATAACGGAAATCAATGAGCTCAAGAAGCTTCTTTCAGATGATCCTCCTCCTCCCCACCTAGCTACGGAAGAAGATGCTTCTACTGCTGTTGATTGGGTCATATCAAATTGGAATGTGCATGCTATCACTGCACTGGTTGCCACAGATATGGTCCCAGGCATACTAGCCGCCAGTGTCCGGAAAATTCTCAACCGAGGAATCGACCACGAGTTCTTCCTTCCGCTGTTCGCCCCCAATCGCCCACCACCTCATCGCGATCCAGCCCAGCTCGAATACAATGACCTCATATTCCCGCTCCAACTAGTCATATTAGAAATGAAGAAGAACTTAGGCAATGTCCACCTCCTCCCCAGACCAGCAACCCTGATAGACATATCCTTATCCGACCCAATACCCCCATCCCCATCTTGGCCTATCCCTCCAACTATCCCAATGACATCTCCACTTGACAGCAAACTATCCCTGACGATGAACCCTCCCCCAGAGCCATCTTTGTTGAAGCTCTTAACCAATGAGATCAACGTCGCAGCCAACCCACTCGACAACGACCAATCAGAATTGCTCTTGTGCCCCTCTCTCATGCCGGAATCCATCCCGCTGTATTTAATAACTATAACATCTGACCACATCTTCCACCAAACCAACCCACTGACAGGACAATGCCAAGTCCATCTTCCCCTCCTCCTCACCACCATCAAACAACCCGACCTCGCCCCTACGGCTGCTCTTGGCAATCTATGCGAAATGAAACAACTGGATCAAATATTCGTACCAGAAGTCGATATGACGATTATTCCCCCAATCCCCTCGACATCGACCCTTACACCAACTTCAACCTAGTGGCTGACTACAACATTGATGGAGAAGGATGCTTTGATTGTTAATGAGATTGATACGGAGATCAATCCTTACGAAAGGGATAATGTTATGATCACCAGAACTTTGTTCCCATATATGGATGGTGACATCATTTTCAATCCGGACTCCTTTATTTATCCTTCTGACGATTCCATATTTGACCCTCACTTCTCAGCGTGATCTGAGTTCTATATTTGACAGACTATTTCCGGATATGTAGTATGTTGCCACATTCCTTTGTCTCCCTGCTGTAGTGCTCAACAGTGTTCCCTAGCACTCTCCTCCACCTTGGACCTTAGCATAATCCTATCTTCATCTTAGACCCAGTGACCGTCTATAGTTGGTAGTATTGCTTTCATATATAAAGCCGATGTAGTAGTAGGTATAACTCCCAAGTTATATACTAGTTTATATTGTGCATAAACCTCTTGTGTGATAACTAGTTGAGCTCTTATTAGTCACTCTCTTAAACTCTGCTTGTGTTCACTCGTGTATAAGCATTATACGGTGCACGTTAACCTTTGCACGTTACACCCTACTCTAGGCTAGACCCTTGTCACTAGAGTGTGTGGTAAGGCCCGCCAATTCTTCCAGATAGGCCGGGTAGCAATAACAGCTGAATATACTGACTGCACATACAGAGGAGAGAGCCTTGTTGATATTCTGCACAGAAAAACAGACCTTTCTCATGACAACCTAAGGTGCACTGACAAATACTCAAAACAAGCATTGTCACACTCACTATAGTACCAAAAACATACGCAGAGATGTCATACAACATAAAGAGGATAAGATAACACAAGACATGATATATTTATCTTAGCATAGGTCTCTGACACCTTAAAATACATGGATTTATTGCAGAAATATTGCAATATTGGCAATTACATCAATCTACTCTTATTAGAAAGGACAGAAGCATACTCTGTCCCTTCTAACAAGAGGACACATGTGGGAACCACAGGTAGGGCTACCTGGGTTTCCTGTCCATTTTCACTATATAAGGAGATTTTCCCATTGGCTGGTAGAGCCCATCAACCAAACAAAGTGTGAGAAAGCATATGATGAGGCATGCCTCCTTGAATAGCTAATGGGACACTCAATCATAAGCACGCATCATGTTGTGTTATCTTCTTGTCAACATAAACAAGAGCCAGTTCACAGGCCATTTTCATCTAACTACATTACAATCTACTACACTGCTATGCACAGGTCTTGCCAATATCCCCTGAGAGTCCCAGTCACTTCCACATCTACTCCCTTGAACTCAGTTGGACCTCAGTCATCTCTTGGTAATTCAGTAAATGGAAAAACCTCCTGTAAACAAAAAGAGAATGAGCCATTGCCTTGTCCTACATGTAAACATTCATGCCACAAGCTTGAACCTGAGCCCAAGCCTCCAAAGAAAATGCCCGACCAGAAGCTCAAAGCTATTTTTACAGCTATAACAAAGCAACACTGGAGCCTCAGCAAATTTCTGTACCATGTGTTCCTGATGACAGACTGATATAGAAATCGAATTTCTCATGATCAGTCTAACAGCATGTATGCTGCTCAATTTCTGAATGGGAATTTGAAGTACAAAGTCAGCAATATCTTGGAGCTATGGTATTTGAGCCCAGATAGAAGAGGTTGCAAGAAAAAGGAGCTATTTTCTGTGATGATACCCTATACCCAAATCAGTTCATCAAGGGCAGTTCTGACCTCTTTTGCTGTGCAAGTTGTCAAGAAACATCTTATCAAAGAAGCCACTCATGCAGTTGACTCAAAAAGTGGTCTTCATGCAAGTTCTCATGTGACAGCAAACCATCCTATGAAATGGGCTGATATCGGGCAAGCAACTATAGAACATGTCAGCTCTTTGCTATAAGAACTACAGCCCCTTACCTGGCATTATCTTTTATGCATTGCTGATGCAGATGGAGAGAGGAGAGATCGATGCCCACCAGAAATTGTGAGTGGCATATTTACTGGCCAATAATTTCATCAATAATAGTCACTTCCAGGTTGTACTGCATGTCTTATCTACTCTCAACTTCACCCAAAATCAAGAAGCTTGACTACTCAACCTTGCACAGGGTCTTCTGTACTTCTCATACTTAGCTCATGCTGACCTAATTGTCTATGGGTGTTGCATCAGTGAAATTCCATCCTACACCACTATTTATAATGCACTCAATGGTCTCAACAATTATAAAGCATCAATCATCTGGACAGTTGGATGAGACACCTCACAAATGGGATTTCTTTAGTTTGACATTGTCCAGAACTACTCTTGTCAATGCAATGTTCAGATTAGGTACACAAATCAGATGAATATCAGAATTGCAGCCATGTATTGTGAGCTGGAAGGAGTTGATGTGATAGCAGCTGATCTCGATGACTGACATCAACAAATATTACAGAACCAACATTCATCCCTTACCACTGATCATCTTCTTAGTTTTATTGACTAATCACACCTTGATACTATCTTTTCTCTCCACTGGCTATAGACTCTCATACACTATGTCCCAGAGCTCTCCCATCTTTTGGGACAGGTATCAGCTTTGTTCTGTGATGCTGCTAAGCTCTTCCTACCACCCAAGGTCAGTCATGTCCACTCTCTTGCAATCAGTGGCAAAAACAAAACAGTTATCACCAAACTTAAGGATGTTCTAATGGATTTTCTCAAGCAGTTGGGCCATACTGAGACCAGTTATGACCACTACTTTTTCCTTGCTGGTGGTAATGGCCTTACATTCCAGAAACTTCTTGAACTGACATGCTATCTGCAATTTCATGGTGACAGCTTTCAGAGCCTTGAGATTTTGGAGCCAGTTCTCTTGTCGTAGCATACAGAGTGGACACATGTCAGCTAGATCTATGAAACCCATTGGAACTCAATTACAAGTCTTGACCTCTCATCAATTGGCCATAGTGCTGTCAAAATCAAATGGACTGCCCCCCCTAATCTCAAGAAAGTCAACTATGCCTCAGAGGTTGAACTCCTATATCTTATATTGGAAGCTTGGATGCTTGACTGTTGGAGGTGAGTTGATAGCACAGTTGTGTGGGGAAAGGTAGCGAGTTTGAAGGGGAAAGTGGTCGAGGGGTAGGGGATGAAGTCGAGATGAGATAATGAGACAATGCTTTAAGATTTCTTTCAAGTGTAGTTTTTGATGAGAACGAGAGAGTGAATTTATTAGATTTTTAATTATGAATTACAGGTAAGTATTTATACTACTGGAGCCTAAGAGTTGAGAGATAGAAAAGGGGATATGTTTGGTGGTGCAACTAGTGTCTAAGCACAGTGAAATACTGTCTGAATACACAACATGGTGAAATATTAAAAACATGACTAAAAGAGGAAATAAAAGAAAACACAATCAAACTACACGAATGCATGATCCACGCCACAGGTCCACGCCACCAAGCACATCCAAGTGCATCAAAATACCATATCACACACGTAGCTGAGTGGCTACTCCCACACCTCCCTCTTTCTTTCTAAGCGCAACTGTTCTCAGTTGCCTTTGTCAACTACTCCCAATCCTGCTACGTCATCACCTTCAACTCCACCTAAGTCCTTCAGATCAATGAATTCAGTAATTTCAAGGCATTTGCAGGAATGAGGGTGATAGGGAATGAGCTGAAATGCTGCAAACTTAAGACGAGAAACAGCTCCGTTGACTTCTGTGAGAAGATAGGCACCACTCCGAAGCCATCTGACCACCACCATAGGACCAAAGTAACGAGGCTTGTATTTGTGGCCGACATCAGGCTCAATTTTCTTGTTGAGAACTAGGACAAGTTCACCTGGACTGAAATCATAGTTGTGGATTCAGTTGGCGTTCTTCTTTTCGAAATCTCAAATGGAGGCATATCGTGCAGCAAGGACCTTATTATGGATTTTGGCAAGATCTTCATCACATTTTTGAAGCATTTGAGCATGAACAGCAAGAAGTTCCATGTCAGAGAGATGATGGGTGATGGAAGAAGCAAGGAAGGTGGCTTCAGTGATGTTGAAAGGATGAAGAGGTTCAACACCATGAACTGCATAATAGGGGGTCATACCGGTGGACTTTCAAGTAGTGATGTGATCCACCTAAAAGATATAGGGGGCATATTCATACCAGGCCTTGACATTTCCTGCACACATTTTGACTAAGCTGTCATGAATAGTCCTATGAGTTGTCTCAATGATGCTGTTTGACTGAGAATTATAAGCTGAGATTCGAATGTGATAAATGTGGTACCAATCCATGATCCAGTCCAGAGCTGTGATGAATGCCGTCCCATTGTCCATGACAATCTCTTCAAGTCCTCCCCAACGACACAGAAGCTCTTCAAATATGAATTGTCCAAGTGTCCTTCCAGTCTCACGGGTGAGTGCGTGCCATTCTACCCAGCCAGTCAGTGAATCTCAAGCCTGAACTATGTATTTGTAGCCATGGGACAGAGGCATATGCATGGTGTCAATATAAACCTTGCGAAAAAGAGGGGCTGGGACTTGAACAGTAGGGGGCATAACAACGTGTTCCAGCAACTGAATCTGACATTGGTGGCAAGTATCGATGATCCAATGAACATCGAAGTCAATTGAAGGCCACCAGAAATGGTCACCTAAGGTGCATCATGTAGTGTAGAAACCTTTATGACCTAATCAGTTATGTGATTCAATCAATAATCAGTATTGTTCTTGTTTGTCTTCTACGACCTGTTAGTGTCATCCTCGATGTTTGCATCGCCAAAGCTTGCTGCCTTGCATGAAAAACTTGCAGGCATGTTGAAGAAATGTTTGCTTGGCTTTATCAGTAAGTCCTTCTGGTAACTTCATTGTCTCCAAAAACATTCTAATCTCCCTCAATTCTTTTTCTTTCTCCTTCACCCAGTTATCCTCATTCCAGACCTCCAAAAAGCTGTCAAAACCTTCCAACTTGTTCCCCTCCTCCCCCTTCCTTTCCAATGTGATGTCCCCGTTACTCCTTGCACTTCCTCCCACTGCCATTACCAAAGCTTCACCACCACCACCCAACAAGCTGGCAACCCAGACTTCACACCTGATCACCTCATCTACCCAGTCCTCAGCTTCCTCAACACCTTCACTGCCTGTCTCACCCTCATCCTCCACTATCCTCCTCCTGAACAACCCATCAGGACCCTTGTGCTTTGCTCCAGGAATGTGTACCAACTTGAAATCGAACATCAAGATTGCCAAAATCCATTGATTCATTGCTGCGTTTGGGTGGATATCAGGTTTGTTGAGCATCCCTTTGATGTACTGAGCGTCAACCTCAATCACCAACTTCCTTGCACTGATAATCCAGAGCTTCATAGCATTCAGTGCTTGAAACAGACTATAGAGCTCGAGTTTTGATTGTGAGTACTATGAAACTCGTTCGTTCCATGTGATTGATCTGAACCTCACAGGTCGTCATCGTTTTCCTGTATCAAGTTGGGCCAGGATAAAACTGACTGCGATTACCAAAGTGTTGACAGATAAGATGATTGGGAAGGGAAGGGCATGATTGATGGGTTGAACTGCTTCACAGGTAGTGACTCACTCCTTCATCTCTTCTATAGCTAACTTCTGCTCCTTGCTCCACCTAAACTCTTCTTTTGTCACCCTCGTCAACTTTGTCAATGGATTTGCCATCTCTGCAAAACCCTTTATCCAATTCCTAACTGTTCCAGCCATTCCCAAGAAGCCTCACACCTCTGAAACATTTCTACACTCTGGCCACTTCAAGACTTTTTCCACCGTCCCTGTATCTGGCTCTTGCCCCTTGTAAGTGCACTTCCTTCCCACAACAATGATCTCTGGCTGACACAATTGAAGCTTCTTTGCTGAAACCATAGCTCCCACGTGAACAAGACGATGAAAGACCTGATTGAGGTCAATAGCATGTTCCTAGATGAAACATTGAATATTTGGATTTTTGGGGATGGTCTCGTAAGTGCCATCTGGTTTTTTGTGGCATGTCTTTGGTCCTAACAAGGTGATGTCATCTAGGAAATTTGGAGCCTTGTCTGTCTCATGCTGCAAGATGAAGGCAATGTCATTATGAAATATACCAACTGAATCTGCCCAACTCTGAGGAAGAACAGTCAGTTGCATTGTCCCCAGAGGTGTGTCGAACATCATATAATCCCTTGATCCTTCAGCCAACGTGCGATGATCATATCCAATGAAGAGATCAAGTCCTGAATATATGGACCACACTGAGCATTGTTCCACATAGAGGTACATGAGAGGTGGCTCTTGTAAATTGCATATGGTGACAGCATTCAAGGGAGTGAGATTATGAATGATGTGTATGTTGCCATCTTTCTTTGCGACTGTAAACCACTGGTGTCAATAAGAACTGTAGGATGGTTCATATACCCCTGACTCGACTTTCTTGTAGACAAGATCAATAACCTTCTCATGAATTCCTGGGGGGATCAGCAACGATTTCCGTGTCCAAGGGATGTGTTTCTGCACGGGGATTTTCACAGGTGAGAAATAATCATCTCGAAATTGTCCTTTCTCTGTCTTGTCCCATGCTAACCCCATTTCATTCAGCACCAACACCCTTACAACCAGCTTCCTCTCCTCCTCCTACAAAAACTTGTTCTCCAGCAATCCCAAGGTGTCCATCCTCTCTTGTGTCAAATGAATACCTGGCAGAAATGACAGTGGAAAAGGGGATAATTCTGGTAAGGTGTTCAACAGATCCTCAGGGAATTTCCAAATAATCCTAACATCACTTGGCATTGTTCCAGGGACCAGTCAAACCTTGTTTGCAACTCTCTTGTAGGCAAGACATTGAGCATCAGTATTGTATGTGAAAGTCAATAAGAGGATTGCTTCAGTAAGTGTGTTATCTTTCACATGGATTACTATCCCATCCACCTTCTCACCAACATTTCTCAGCACCATCAACCCACTCTTCAACTGCTCACCCCCCCTCTCCCTCATTGGTACCACCACCTTTCTTTCGTCATCCCCTGGGTCCGAAATCTCCACATCCATACTTCCGTTCCCCCATTCAACCTTCCCCAGCTTCACTCCTTTCTGCCACGGCCTCCCAAGCAAGAGTTGAAATGGTGCTCATTGCATGACAAATGCATGAGCGTAAGTTTTCACTCCTCCAACTTCCAACTCCAAATACTCAACACACCCCACCATTTCTTCCCTTCCTCCATTCACTGTCTGCATTGTCATCTTCCACTTCTTATTGATTTCTAACCCCAACTCCTCACACAGGTCCTCCCACACAATCACAATCTCTGAACCTTCATCCAACAACCCCAGCTCATGACACTTTCCCATCACCACAACTTCTACCTCTCGAAGCAGCATAGCAAACTCCAGTGGCACATCCAGCACTGACACCAAGGCCGCACCCACTGTTGGAGACTTCTGGGTACATGTATTCTCAATCATTTGCTTCTGAAGATCGCCACTAAGTGCAAGTAGATCCTGAACTTTGAGATTTGGAACTTTAACATCAAGAATTCATTTGAGGACATGTTGTGGTACTTCAGGATCTGCGATCTTTGGTTCGAGTTGATATGCTGGTTGGTGAGTGTTAACTGCTTTCTTTTCCACTGCCTTCTGACTGACTTCTACTTTTTCCCCTCCAGCTTGCTTATCCACCACCTTCCTTCCCTGAGTCCTTGTCATAGCAAAACCATCCACCTTCTCCTTATCCAAAACTCCTGCCAACTCTGTCATAGCACCCCAAACAAACTCCTCATCCTCAACATCAATGGCTTCAATATACAATGTGAATGCAGATAGTGTAGATGGCACAGCTGGTGCAGTAGACATGTGAGGTGGACGATCACAAGAAACAGTTGATGGGTGATGTGGGGTGATAGATGGGGTAGTGGGCACTGTTGTGGTATTGTTTTGCACACGTTTAAGGTCCACAGCTGCCTTGAGGCCTGCTGGGTGTTGTCTGATGCAGCTTCCATCAGGATGAGCATAGTACCTATTTGACTGGAGAATGACCCATCCCCATCTCACATACTCTGCTGCTTCAGGGCATGTCCTCATACAGCAGTCAACCCTCTTGCAGAAATGACATGATGGGTCACAAGGTGCCATCATGTGTGTATGCGAGTGGTTGGAGAAGGATTGTGGTGACATGGTGGCTGTATTTGTAACTGCTGCTGTGTTTATGCTGAATCAAGGTGGTGGCAGTAGCTTGTCAGTGAGAGCAGGTGCAATAACAAAGAGTTGTGCATAGGCCAGGGCATATTGGTCATCCTTCACATCTAGTTGAAGAAGTTTCTGCGTAAGTTCCTCCACCTGATCTTAAACATCCTTTTTCCCTCCCTCTTCAAATCTGACCTTCCTCGTTCTAACTTCACTCTCAGATTTCTTTTTTGGTCTCTCCCCTTCACTTTCCTCCAAGTTGTCTCCCAACTCCAGCTCTCCATCACTACTCAACTCCACCTTCTTCCCCTTCTTTTCTTTTCTTGTCATCTGCACAAATCCCCCCCTTGCTGCTGCCTTCCTCAACACAAACCTCCTAGCTTCCACTGCCTTCTCCATCTCTGGCACCTCCGAGCTTTCATAATTTTTGTCTTGAGCTTCTAGACGATCGCCAATGGCATAGCGAAGATCACAGGGAATACCCTTCCAAAAGTATTCATCCCTTTGCTTGTCATTGATGACATTC
>KQ962306.1:118179-137080 GCA_001563735.1 Leucoagaricus sp. SymC.cos | reverse complement strand
CAGAGGGGTTACTCCTGCAAGGACCTGGGATGTTGGCAGCCAGCCATAAGGACCAGCGTACCAGGAAGGAGGGAAGAACAGAGGAGCAAACTCAACTCAATGCCCTGGAAAGAAGAAGGCACCAGCGACTGGGACACTGGAGCTGAGGGGACCAGCAGGAAGCCAGTCCAAGAGAAGGGAAATGAGTCAAGTGCAAAAGAGCGCTTGACCAAAATAGTAGCTGCTTACTCAGCAAAACCACGGATTCGAAACTGGGGGGCCACGAGGGTGACCGGGGGGAATGCATGGCCTGAGCACAGCACAGGCACACCCAAGCCAGTGAAGGGCCCAACCCAACCGCCGAAGCAGAAGGGGGCCAAAAGGCCAGGCCAGGAGAGAGGGGATGCCAACCCAGACAAGGCCCGAGAAGGCGTGGAAAGAGGTGGAGGAGTACAGCCAAAGTGTGCTCAACTCAACACCAAGAGAGCCAAGGTGCACTAGAACATCCAGTGCACCCCACAGTAAAGAGTGGATGTTGCGAACCCTAAAGCAATGAGGATAGTGGACTGCAAGTGACCCTAGGAGGGTGGCAAGACCGCGAGGGAGGGAACACCCCAGAGCGAAGGTGGTGGTGTGTGGGAAAGAAGGGTTGAAAAGCTTATCTAAGGATAACATGTAGATTAGGGGATGTTGTAACTTCACTTGGTTGATTTCCAAGTGTAGTTGTCAAGAAAGTGCTATGGTAGTGAGAGGATGTCATCAACTCATTGCTTGAGGAGTTAGAAGTAGTGCTCTGGTTCTCATTTCACAGATTTTTAGTAGAGGGTGAGTTAGAGTAAGTAGGAGTTTTTACTCCTTTAGATTTTCCAATAAGCTGTGTCATTGAGGATGGAGAAAGTTTAGGAGAGTCCATGAAGTCTTTTATACTTGAGAAGAATTTCATTTGAATTTTCGAGATGATCTTCAGGTTCCTATGAATCTTTAGTTGTTCTGTAGCCTGACCAGTGAATGAGATACTCTAGATGTTTCCTAGAATGTGTTCCTCTTTTTTTTTTTTTTTTTTTAAACTCAAAAATTTATAATGCGGTGTGTGATAGCAGTCTGCGCCCAGACCATAGCCTAGGATACTGTACAGGGGGAGGGCCAGAGACGACTAAATAAAGTACAACATAGCCGAAGTCTAAATCGTCCGTCAAAACCAGCGACCATCTAATGCCCCCCTCGAAACAGGGGCCTTGTTGATATTTCAGGTCTGCCAGGCTAGAATGTGTTCCTCGGTGTCTATGATTTAAGATTGCTTCAATTTCATATTCTTCTTCTTCTGACATGAGTGTAGGAGGTAGTTCCACATGATGTTTTCCATAAATATTGTTCTCAACTGCTGGCATGAGGAGAGAGGTAGGGAACTTGTTGTGAATTTTCCACTTTGGTAGTAATTTTAGTTCATAGGTCATAGGATAAGTCTTTCAGATGATTGTAAAAGGTCCTTCTCTTTGTTGGCTGAGTTTCTTTGATACATATAGTACTGGAAGATTTCTATTGTCTAGCCATACTTTGTTTCCAATCTTGAATGGTGTCCATGCTTTGTTCTTTCTATTTGCCATTAGTAGGCATGTTTGTTCATGTGCTTCAAGTGCTGCTTCTCTAGCTTTCTGTAAGAATAGGGATTTTTTATCTACAGATGGTATTTTTGTTTTTTCCTTCAATATGAAGGTTTTGGGGTTGAATCCATAAAGAAGTTCTGCAGGCATGTGTTGTCTTCCAGCATGTACTTTGGTATTGTGTATGAATTTGATGATAAAAAGAGCTTGTTTTCATATATTAGGATGTTTCAAAGTATACACTGCAAGGTAGAATTTGATTTCCTGATTATACCATTCCATTGTTCCATCTGTTTGAGGATAGTATGCAGTAAATAATGCTGGTGTAATTTCAAGTTTCTTATATAATTGTTGCATGGATCTAGCTGCAAATCATAGATCTCAGTCCAAAATGATCTTTTCAGGGGTTCTATATTTAGAAAATACTTTTTCAATCAGGATGTCCACTATGTTATCAGCTGTTGCTGTCTTCTTTGTAGGGGTTAGAATTATCCCTTTTGTAAGTCCAGGGTCCACTATGGACAAAATAGAATTAAATCCTTCATCAGGTGGTAGATCTGTGATAAGATCCATAGAAATTTGTGAAAATAGTTGTATAGATTCAGGTCCTTTGATTGATTGCATAGGTAGTTTCACTGGATGTCAGTTAATTTTGTATTGTTGGCAGATGGCACAATCTTTAATGTAGTTACAAACATATGTGTTCATGCCAGGCCAGTAAACTTCTTTGTTTAATTTCTGAAGAGTTTCCATGATTCCTGGGTGTCCTGATGTCATATGATCATGTATATGTTGTAATAACATGTGTTTCATGTTGGGATTGTCAGGGATTACTAGTCTTTCTTGATATTTATAGAGACCATCTTTGATTTCAAAGTGATCAGATGTTGGCATTTGTTTTTGAACTTCTTTTGATAGAAGTTGAGAAGTATCAGCTTTGGTGATAAAATTAATGATGTCCTCATGAACTTTATTTGTTTTTAGTTCCATTATTATGTTTGGGGTAATGAATTTCTCCAGTGGTATGGCTACCATGTTTTTGTTGCCTTTTCCATTGGGTTTAAAATCTGGTCTTCTACTTAATATGTCTGCTAATAGATTTTTTTTCCTGGGTAAATGTCAGATTTCATAATTGTAATGTGTTATTTCCAGTGTCTATCATGATTGTCTTTGATTTAGATGTTGTGGTTCTCTAAATTGGGTAAGACTTTTGTGATCTGACTATATTATCACTGGGTGTGGTGATCTGTCTAGATAGTATTGCCATATTCTTAGTGCTTTAATTATGGTGAGGAATTCTTGATCAGAACCATGGTAATTTCATTCTGCAGATGCTAAAGCTTGAGAAAAGTATGCAACTGGGTGTTTGTTGCCATTTGAATCTCTTTGTAGTAATACTGCTCCTATTGCATATTGTGAGGCATCACATTCTAGTTCAAACTGTTTAGTTTGATCTATCATGTATAGTATAAGTTGTTTATTAAACTTTTGTTTTAGTGTTTTGAAAGCTTATCTTGCTTCGTTGGTAAATTGAAAGGTTGTTTTCTTTTGGAGTAATTGATTTAATAGATGTGTGATTTCTGAATAATTCTTAATTAATTTTTGGTAAAAATTGCAAAATCCAATAAATTGTCAAATATGTTGTTGGGTTTGTGGTTCTGGCTAGTTGTCGATTCCTTTGAGTTTGATAAGATCCATTTTGATTTTATTGGGTGTAACTATAATCCCTAAGTATTCAAGTCATTGAACTGCAAACTCATATTTTTTCCATTTTCAGGTATAGTTTGTTTTCTTTTAATATTTGCAGAACTCATTCTGTTAGGAGATTAAGTTGCTCTCTTGTAGTTGCATGGATTAGGATGTCATCTAGATAGATGATTACTCCTTCTTTAATGATTAGGTCTCCAAACAATGTATCTATTATTGTCTAGAATGTTGTGGATGAATTAGTTATTCCAAAGAATATGACTAGTGGTTCATATAGTCTGTTTGTTGTTCTTTCCATTCATCTCCTTCAGATATTCATATGTTATTATATCTAAGTCTGACATCAAGTTTTGTAAACTATTTTGATCTTTTTAATTTGTTAAGGATGTCTGTGATATTTGGAATTGGGTGAGTATTTTTAATGGTATGTTGGTTTAAATATCAATAGTCTTGACATGGTCATAAGTCTCCTCCTTTCTTTTCTACAAAGAAAAAGGATGATGCTATTAGTGATTTTGATTCTCAAATATATCTCTTTTGTAGGTTTTCTGTAATAAATTTGTCTATTTCCTGTTTTTCTTTTGGTGTAAGATGATAAATAGACATTTGTTTGGCTACAAATTCTGGGTTTGCTTCAATTTTATGATCCCAAGGTTGTTTTGGTAGCATCTTTTCTGATTCTTCTGTATTGAAGACAGAAAGATATAGATGGAATTCGATTGGTATGGCTTTAAGTAGATCATTTTCTTGTTTCTTTGCCAATTTATTATGAAGTGTGGTGGCAGTGTTGGTTTTGTGTATTATATCAATTTAATTAATAATATCAATATGATCATCAATATCAATATGAAATAACATCATTGGTTCTGATTGTTCATTTCTCTATTGTAGAGAAGATTTTTGCCAGTCAATATTGGGGTTGTACTTGTTTAACCAAATTATTCTGATAAATAACTGATGTTTGCCTAGTTAAATGATTTTTAGGTAAATTGTCATTCTTTTCCCATTGATTTTGATTTTTAATTTCATATGATGTGTGCATCATCTGGCTTTGTTTCTTAATCCATCTGCATTGTATGTTTTGGAAGGCTTTGGTAAAGGAAATTTTGGGAGATTGTATTTTTGAACTAATTAGGGATCAATGAAATTTCCTGATGCTCCTAAATCAAGTAAGACTTCAATAGAATGTTGATTTGATCTTCTGATTGAATCAAAAATTTTTGTTTTCTTTGTTTTCTTGGTTGTCTTTGTCAATTGAATAAACCATTGCATTAGGATTTATTTTTCTCTTTCTTTTCCCATGTGGCTGATTTGTCTTTTTAATGTTTCATGAAGAATGAGAGGGTTGTTTGGACTATAAAGTGTTAGAGTTCCTCGTGTTCATTTTTCTTGGATATAAATAGGCTCTTCTTTCTGGACAATTCCTGTAAAAGTGACCTTTCTTTTTACAAAAGAAACATTGTCCATTTCTGAGTGCCATTTGTTGTTCATTGGTAAGGATGTTATTGACAAGGTGGTTGAGGGAGTCAATAGGCTCAATGGATTCATCATCTCCTTCCTCTTCACTATAATCTGTTTCATCTTCTGATTCATTATTATACATGTCATCTTCTTTGTCTTTGTCTTTGATAGATAGTCGATTGATAGAGTGGTAAATCCTATCAACATCCATATCCTATTCATTTCTTTTAAATTTAGGGAGTATGGGGTCTTATGTAATGTCTCTATATCTAGGGCCATTGCCTTGGTATATTCTTCTATGTTGGTTTGATTTTGAAGATTTGGACGATTTTCTATAGCTTGAAGTAGATGATCAAAGACCGAATTTACATTGCTCTTGAACAATTTGGTAAGCATTTTGTGCTACTGTTCTCCATGTGTCCAATATGGCTGGATTTGATCTAATTGCTTTGATAGCAATATCTCTATCTAGTCCTTCACTGAAAGTGGCTCATAAGAAAGTACTGTCTCATAGTCCAGCTTTTGATGCAAGGACTGAGAAGTCACTAATATATTCTTCAATATATCTGCCTCATTGTTTACAAGCTTGTAATCTTTGTTCTGCTTCATATGCTTGTTGGATAGGTGTGAAGGCTTGTTCTATTGCTGCTTCAAACTCTGCCCATGTTGGGAGATTGGCATGGGTTGTGATATAATCTTGTTTCTAGTTTGCTATAGTATATTTGCATAATCCAAGAGCATATCTGATTTTCTGTTCATCTGTTGGGTTTCTAATTGAGTCAAAATATAATCATAGTGAGATGAGCCAGTCTCTAAAGGTATTCAGGTCACCATTGAAGTTTTCTGGTTTTGGAAACTTGATGGCATTAGGTGCTGGAATTGCTGCCATTACTGGTAGGTTTCCTCCTGATGGATTTCCTCCTGGTGGACTTCCTCCTGGTGAATTTCCTCCTTTTGGTGAAGACTTTCTTGTTGGGGCTGGTGATAGTGTATTTCCTGTGTGTTTTGTTCTGCTGGGTCCTGCTCCAGTATCAATGGTAGGTTTTAGTTGTTCTTTAGCTTTCTCTTTTCCCTTAGATAATGAACAGAGTCTCAGGAGTTGGATAGTTTTGTTTCCTAAATTGGCATCTAGGTCAAAAGGTGAGTAGGTTGATATTTCAATAGGTGGGAGTAATTGATAATTTTCTTTGAATTGTTGTTCATTGAAGTCAATGGAATTACTTGTCTTCTCACTGGGTCATAGTAATAGATTACTTTGTTTAGGAGATTGTTCATGACTATTGGTTTTGAATTCTCTAGAGAAACTGGGAAGGGTCTTTTCAGTGGTGAAGATTGAGGGCTTCTGTTCCTTAGGTGTGATTGATAGTCTACTAAATTGTCTGATGAGAGGTTCTGTTGTAATTCCAAGACTTGATCGATTAAAAGTTTGTTGTATCTTAGTTGAAAAACTGGTTTGTATTTCTTTGGGAGATTTGTTTGACTTTGGGGAATTTGGACTGTTAGGTTCTGTTGGTGGTTTTGAATCTGGGTTTTTGTATTTGTCAGAATTTTTAAAGGCCTCTTGGTATTTGATATTGAGGGCTATGATATATTTTTCTGGGAATAAGTGGGAGTTGTCCAGCTTGTCATATTCTCTATATCTCCAGATATTTTCAGGTTCTGTTTTCCAAACTCTTCTTGACCGGTATTTACTGTAGAAGGTAATAACCACATTGGATGGGATAGAGTACCATGTATTGAATTTAGTTCAGGGGGAATTGCATGAAATAGGTATTCAAGTCATTTGCATAAGTTGCACTGGCAATACTGAGCTGCTATTTTGAATGGTTAGTAATTTACTAGTATACTTCTAGCACTCAGTTTCTCTAGACTGGATAACAGAGAATATTATGGATTTCAAACCTTGATTTCTAATCAGGATGTGACCCAATATTATTGAAATCAACAATAGACTTTTCTAGGCTATCACAGGCTAAATTAAACTCTTAGAAGAGTGGCTGCTAAATGATTTCAGTCTAAAACCAGGTACACTTGAACCTTTTGTGTTATGAATCAGGTCAAGATCTTTCACTATCTATTGATTCTATCGAGTGTGCACTCCACCCAGTTACACTTTCCTGATGCACCAGCTTTTATCTGGATAACCAAAATTTGGATTATCCTTAATATTATGGGGATCTAGGTCCACAATATTCACTGAGTGTCTTAGGGAGTGATAACAAGCTATTCCTATTTTCACAGTCACCTGTACAAGCTAGAATGGCTCAGACTCAAACAGACCAGCAAGTCCTCAACTACTTTACTAGTTGGCAGTATCTCTGTACCTCCAACTCTTATCAAGGGTGTTAATCCTCCAGTGAAATATAGTCAGTCTTTTGTTTTGAGAGTATATCCTCTTAATTATAGAGTGCCTCAATACAGCAGATTAGCCCAGTAGGCACCTCCCCTTTCAGAAAGATCTCTTATGAGACTGATGGATAGATATTCACCTCCACTGCTAAATAGAAGAGGATTGTTTCTACTTAATGTTATGGTGATGCTGGATTATTTGTAATCAAGCATGTTAGGTTGTCCTCTACAGGAAGCCTAACAAAGGAGGCTCTTTGTATTAGCATGTTCTAAGTTACGAATAACTTGTAAATACTCAATCTATTAATAGACTAGGTCTATCAATAGATCAAGAGTCCACTAACTTCTCAAGAGATTCTTTACCATGAGTATTAAGATCAGTGATATAGAATTCAGATCAAAGTTCTATATCGAGAGTGACTTATTCAATAAGTTTGAGAGTAACACTTTATGACTTAAATCACTTTCACACTTTAGTTGAGTTAAGAGACTCTATTCTCAAGGCTTCACCTAACTAAGTAGAAACAATGGTTTCTTCTTGTTAGTTGAGCTTGCTTATATACTACTCATATATGTTTGTTCAGAGTACATAGATGACTACATAAGTACATAAGTAGAATGTTCTGGTAACTTCAGGAATGTTCAGGAAGGTTGTAGAACCTTCTGGAACATTGTAGAACATTGTAGAACATTCTAAGAATATCATAGAACAATGTAAACACATTATAGAATGTTGTAAACAAAGAACTAAGAATAACATAAAATAATGTAAACACATCATAAAACATTGTAAACAAGTTCTATGATTAGCGTTCATGTTTGTCTTAGTAGATATAGCCTATATATACTAACTAAGACAAATAGAAACAAATAGAGGGAAATTGTATTGTTCATAACAGAGATTGTGGTGAAGTCTTCTATTACCTTCTCTCTTATTGAGTAATGATGATCCAGTTATTGATTATTTACATACCTATAGCTATTCTGCTACTAAAAAGAGTGACTTCTTGAAGTGGCAACTAATCAGAGGTCAAGAATAGGTTAATACTCATGAAGGAAGCTAATCTTCAAGATCTACTTGTTCAATTAGACTTATAAGATGTCTTGATAGAGTTCTATTATTCAGGAGTTAACATTCCACAGTATGTCATCCAGGAAGGCAATGGAGGACTTCTCAAGAAAAGTAGGACTGCTAGTTCTCAAGAGTTATGCAGACAAGTAACCAAAGAGGATGGAAGCTGAAGCTTCTATTTAGCATCTCTTTGCTATTTATATACTATCTATATTTACAAATTTCTTTTCTTCTTAAGTTGTAAACTATAAATGAGATGTTAGATAGTATATAGGCAAAGTCACTTATTGGCTACTATCTCACAAGGGATGAGAGTCTGTCATCCTCAAGGTAAACTAGTGATCAATACACATAAGAGAAAGGAGAAATGTCAAAAGGGATGAAGTGCAAGGAGAGTCACTAACTATTAATATATTCAATACATTCAACTATAAAGAGAATAGTGAGCTGACATAGAATTCTTTCAGAAGAATTACAAAGCATAGAAGATCATCTCAAAGGTATTAATATATTCATCTGATGCTAACTCAGAAATTAAGAAGCAGAGCTGTCAGGGGTGGATTTCATCATAGATCAGACTCAGACTTCATAATTGGGTCATTAGGGTCATCAGGGATCACCAGAGGCAGGAAAGCTAATTATAGCTTTCTGGAAACTTGCTGTATTCCCTTGATTGGGAGGTCTCAGTTGGAGTCTGGAGCAAGATACTTTGGCTTCAGATACATTATGACAAACTATCAGTGGAAATAGTGTTGTACTCCATTGGGGGAGGAGGCAGGGTCACATTTGGTGGGGGCAGAGGTGGTATTGGATGTGGTGGTGATAGGTCATGATACAAGAGGGTTGAGGAGGAGAAGGAAGGCAGTTCTGGAGTTTCTTCAACTTTCATTGCATTGAGAACTGCCTGGATAATGGGAGTCTTGTGTTCTTGGTAATATGTTCCTCTACTAATTCCTCCTACTATCATTCTCATCAGTATATCACCTTGAAATTCCAAATATGAATGTCTCCACTCTTCTTCATTGTCCTCCTTAAGTTTCCAACTATTAGCAATTACTCCTATGTCTTGATTAGATATTGTGCATATAACTTTGCCATTGAGAATGTAGCATTGAAATAGAGTGTTGTCATAGGCAGTGTGCAGGGCTGTGTCAATATACAGTTTCTCTAGCATATAATATAGGAGAGGTATTGGGTCAGGAATAGGTATACTGTCTTTTTCAGTAATCTCTTGTATCTCCTATTGATAGAAGTTTGAATAGGGAAGGGAGTTATCAATAAGCATAAGGACCATATCATCTCATGTCAAACTAGAGGTGAGCAATATTGGCTAATTTTAGAATTTCTCATATTTACAAGATGCATCTTACTTCTATGAAGGACAATAGTGGAACATATAATTGAATGGCTCCTGAGATACTCAACTTGCCAAAGCTCACACTGGAGAGTGATATATAGTCCTTTGGGTATATATGCTATAAAGTGAAAACATTTTATTTCTCCTTCTAAGTTTAGTAAGAGATTCATGTCATCTGTTAGTTCAAGTTTTTATTTGCTAGAGAAAGCCATGAAGAAACTCATAGAAAGCAGTGCTAAGGCCTTAACAACAGTATGCTGATGAATATTTATCTAATTGAGTTGTGCTTTTATGTATGTGTTATTATTATAGACATCTTATTATAGGTGTAATCAACATCAATTTTGCCTTATAGCTACTCCAAGTCCATCTCTGATAATGGTAATGAGTTCCAATTAGTATAACATTAGTTCTATACAATGTCTCATTCTTGACAATTATATAGATATATGAGAGACAATGTAACAGCATGATTATTGCCTTTTCACACTTGCTCACTGTTTCTGATATTCATCAAGATTGTGGGAATATTGTATTTGACCTCTCTACTCAATTCTCCTTTTTTTCTCTCTTCACTCACCACTGACACCCATTCTCACTTTCACTATCTCCAATAATAATGTGGGCAGTGGAACATTCAAGAAAAGTTGCAACTCTGACCTATTGAGTAAGGAAGCCACCTCTATTGCTTTCATGCCACCTACCAATGCCACCATGAACTATCTCAACAGCATTCTTGTTTTTGCACTAATAGCTATTCCCAAAGTGCTTTTTGTAGCTCTATAATAGTTTATCTTTTGCAGGAAGGACTCAGAGCTGGCAGAGGGGAGGGGCTACCATATCTCCAGAGAGATCTGGTGGAGGCAGAATACCTAATAGTGTGTCTACATACTATTTCTTTTGTCTTTATACTTATTTTTTTTTCTTTTGTTTAAGTCTAAGGCCACTATTAAACCTCAAGAAACCTTGTCACATCTCCTTCCCTTTCTTGGGCCACCACTTTCAGGACCTATCACTAGATAGCTGCAATGGCAACAGCTTAAGCATGATTATTTCAATTGTTTGCCCATGCTGTAGAGGCAAGTGATCTAAAGGACACTTGTTCCCTGTGCTACTTAGTTGTTTTTTTGATGAAATGACTTTTGTCCCAAGCACCACTTGCTTGGTGGATGCATGGACACTGCTGCTTATGCCAGGCAACCCTTTTTACCTGCTCCACTAGCTTATAAACACAATCACAAGATAGCTCATTTATTTGTCTGCTATTAGTAGGTTGCTGGCAGTCTTTCTTCCTGTCTATAGTATAAACAGTGCTTATTGCCAGTGCTGCAGACTGGCTGTCCACATCTAGCTTCATTGCTGAGTATGTTAATAAAAGAGAGCATCAGTGTCAACATCTCCTAGTGATTATACTATTTCCATCTTCTTTGTACACACTCATTGATTGATGCATGAGTGCTCCTTGTTTCTGCAATAGTGGCAGCTTGGGGTGAGGACACTGCCAGATCATCAAAAGCAATGAAGGGAGAGGCTGTAAGGTCACCAGATCAAGATAGGCCAACAAGCACAAGACTTGGGGGAAGTTTAGTGAATGACAAAACAACATAGGAACTGAACATCAGGTTCATCTGCTTACACTGTTTTGTTGCAATATCTATTTAAATGGTGCTCACTATGACTATTGTCAAGAGAAAGATACAACACAATATAGTCATCTGAGTGACTGTGTTATGAGGGCAAGTGTCTCATCTCAAAGATGCTTGCCCTCTCAGTGAGACTTTTCACAGGCTTGCAACTTGGGTGCAGGTTATAGCTGTCTTATTTACTTTGACACATGCTATGTATTAGATAGTTAAAATAACAATATATTTTGATTCTCATCTTTATGAGTGAATATACCTGATAAATTAGAAGTTTAGCTGAGTAATGAGCATCTGAAAGGGTATTTCGAAAGTATGTCAGAAAAATAGATGTGAGTTCAGATGTAAGTATAGAATTTTGATCACATGAGTGGACAACATATTTGCTCATCCCAGTACCAGTATCTCAAGTAAGACAATGGTATGTTTGGCTTCTTTATCCATAGTATCTTTTTGAAATGCAGCTATCTAGGCTTTTGGCAATAACTATGTCAATAAGTTATATATTTTGTCTTGCATTAGGAACCACCTTTTACTCTAAGAAGCCAACACTTTGTGATATATTTACCTGTAATATACATGTATCCCAGAAATGATATATTCCTGGTAACACCTCCTGTAGAAGTCTGTTGTATCTGGAATAGCAGTCCTTTGATAGATAGAAAGAGGAGCTGAGTTATCAGATAATTTACAGCATTTGAAGTAAGGTTTTAAAATTTGAGAAGAGTCTGGGCACTCTCTATTGAAAATGAGCATGGAGCTATTTGAGCTCATCACTCAGCCCCTCTTGCCAATACAATCACAAGCAGTTCCTCATGTCATCTCTCAAATGCTTATTTTCATATTTTTCTTCCTTAGATCCAAAGTTTTCTGATGATTCTCATAAACACTGGGCTGGTGAGTAAATATGCCAGCTATATTATTGAAAATATACTGAAATATTATCAAAGATTCCAGCCTTGTATTGGATATTTATTAGTAGACTCATGACTAGCTACTTCTAAATACAAACTCTGACTGCTTCTCTGACTCTGCAAAGGTAGAGGAGGGTTCTGTCAGCAAAAAATGGCAACTGACAAGAATTTGCAACTGTGAGACTTTTGATTGTGAAAATAGGAAAAAAATATCTTGATTTAGACTCTGTTTAAATAATAGTAGGCAATTTACACATGAGGCATAGTATTCTAGATTGATGCTCATTTTCTACAAGTTTGACCTTGTATGTAGTGACCAAAAATAGCTCTCTGGCTCCATGCATAGATAACCAGTCACTAGTAGACTTGAGCCACTTGGTCACCTGAATAATATATAGTAAGTATTATGATCAATGGGACTTCATTCCCATATATGGATGGTGACATCATATTTGATCTGGACTCATTTATTTATCCTTCTAATGACTCTATATTTGACTCTTACTTCTCAGCATGATCTGTACCTATATTTCTTCTCAATATGTAGTATGTGTCCATATTTTCATTCTTCTTGCTAAAGTGCTCAACAGTGTTCCCCAGCACTCTCCTATAGTCTGCATCCCAGTGTAATCCTCACCTTTACCTTGGACCTGGTCATTGTCCATAGTAGATAGTATTACAATAGTATATAAGCCAATGTATAACTCTAAGTTATATACTAGTTTATATCATGCATAAACCTCTTGCTTGAATATCCTAGTTGAGCTCTTATCAGTCGCTCTCTTAAACTCTGCTTGTGTTTGCTCATGTACAAGTGTTTACAGTGCATGTAACTATTGCACATTACACCCTGATTAGCACCAGACCTTTGTCAGCTAAGTGTGTGGTAAGGCCCACTGAGTCTTCCAGATAGGCTGGGTAGCAATAACATAAGTATATAACTTCCTTTGCAAACCTCTGTGTATATCATATTCTTGGATTCCATAGGGCTCTATGCTTTATTGCTAGGCAACCCTATACTGCAGGCTCTATGCTCTATCACTAGGCTCCCTGCACCGATTGGCTCTATGCTCTAACACTAGACTCCCAATCATAAGTGGACTCTACACCACAGTCACTAGACTCTCCACACTATCCTTGTCATTTATACAAGAGGGTCCATCCAACCTTAACAATGACTGTCTAGTTCAGGATATTAACAAGAGTTTAATCTGACATACCTCTGCTAAGTCCCTGTCATCCTACACACCCTGTATGTCACTGTAGAAGAAGTCAAACTGAGGTCACTGACTAATCTCAAACTGAACCCATTTCTTTGCATCCCATTACTCTTCTGTTATTCCCTTCTATACCCATTCCAACTCCTCTTCATCTTCTTGGACAACTACCTCAACCTCCACCTCTAATAACTCTATTGAACACTATGATGCTGCATATCTCATCTCACAATACCACCTCAACCCTCACCCCTATTGATTACCCACTTCACCTCCTTGGGAGCTCTATACCCCTCAACTTCCAAATAAAAGAAAGAAGCCAGAGAACATAGAAAGAATTCTCCCCCACCCAGTTCATCATCAGGAGAAACAGCTACTACCTCGACCACTCACACCACTTCACCTTCCTCTGAACCCTTGCCTAAACCCCCAGGCACACTACCCTCCTTCAACCCACCCACAATTGCTTCTTCAAGCAAAGAAAAAGGAAGATTACCTTCTGAATCACTTGAGTCTGAATTATCTAAAACACAGTTTTGAATACCTGAACAGTTCACTCAAGAGGAAGAAGATAGATTTGAAAAGGCAGTTGCAAAGATCCAAACCCAGGACCCTGCCCAACTTAACAATACTATCAACTACTATGAGACCAAACACACTCACACTGCTTAAGAAGAATGAACTTACAAGTACCTTCTACAACGACAATCATTTGTTGCAGACAAACTTCTTGATATCTCAAAACTTGACCTCAACTCAGTACAACAATGACTATACCACATCAGGACAAGAGCAGCAAACACTGCTCTCTCCCTGTTTGAACAAACTATCTGAGAACAACTCAAGAACAGAGAATGTGCCCTTAACCCCACTGCCAACATACAGTCAACTTCAGGACAATCTACCCTTCCCTCACTTCCAACACAACCTCAACCTCACACTCCAAACCTATCTAGAACACCCCGAACTGCATCTCCATCACCTGTCAGGAGCATACCTAGAATCCCATATCAACCATCTATGAACCTGCCACCTAATCTATCTCCAACCAACTTATCCAATATAGCAACAACAACTCCAAAACAACCTAAATTCAACACTCCACCAACATTCCTTGATAACCCAAAAGATTATTGATGATGGAAAGAAGCTGTCAAACTCTACATCTCAGCAAATGCCACACTATTTAACAATGCCACAGGCAATATCAACAATACCATTGCCATATCATGGATCTTATCCTGCATGGATGGATCAGCAGCCTCATGGAGATCCACTTATATTGAGACCAATATGCAGGCTAATACAGGCTTCACACCCACAGCCTACAATATCTTCTGGACAGAGATGAACATCTTATATCAACTGGCTAGCACTCAAGCTGATGCCCTCAACCATCTCTTATTATTTTCACAAGGAAATAGAGATATTGAAACATACATCTCTGAATTCTGCTCCTTGGTTACACAAACAGGAATCACAGGAGAAATAGAAAAGGTCTACTATTTCAAAAATAGACTCCATCCCAAAATTATGTACAAAAAAATCTCATAGAACCCTGCAAACACCCTCGATGCTTGGATCACTGCTATCCAAGCACAGGCTCAAGTTGCTAAGATGGAAGAAAGCTATCTTGTGAGAAATCCCAGACATTTCAGAGGACATTAGGCAGGGCAATGTCAAAAACATCAATTGTCAAATTTCCAGACTCTGATTTATAGACTGAGCCTTCCTCCTTGCACCTTGCCACCACAGAAAGACCCTATGGTGATGAATATCAACACCATCACAGACAGGATCCACAACATCCATCTGGAGGTGAATGAAACACTTCTTGACCCCAACTTTGATTCTGAATCAGAGGATGAAGAATCAACCTTCCAAGACTAAGTCGAGGCTGCTGCAGAACAGCTAGTACAAGAACACCTCAACACAATATTTACCAATGAACAGAAACATGACTGGAGCTCAGGCAGTTGCTTCTGTTGCCACAAACTAGGTCACCGTGCCATGAAATGCCCTCTCAGAGAAGTCCTACAACCATCCCTATCCTCTAGGATTTGGCCCACAAATTTCTTCATCATCCAATACATCCCTACAACCCAAATTATCCTGCAATATCCCCAGAAATGCTATTTCATGAAACAAATAAGGGAAACATCGCCTCAGCAAAAAGAAAATGCTAGGAATATAAGAACTTATAGATGACGCTGAAGAAAGCAAAGTAGAAGAAATATATGAAGAAATCAACACTATCAACTTGATTTCCTGTCAAGACATCCAAAACATAAAGGATTTTGCCTAAGGAGACTTGCCCAATCCATGTCAAGCTCTCCCCTTTCCCCACCTTCCAGATCTTATCCACTTAAGAATGCAGAACATTCTATAAATGATGTACAACTCCACCAGTCATCCAGTTGAGTAATACATCTTCCTTGTCACCTTTATGTGGATTCAAACTCTAAGGAAAATGTGGAAATCCTCGCCCTTCTTGACTCTGGTGCCTCAGGAAATTTTGTTGACCCTTTATTTATTCACATTCATAATCTTGAACCCCTCCTTCACCCTCTTAAAAACCCCATCACTATTGGAAATGCCAATGGTACAACCAATCAACAAGGAACAGCTACACACTATTGCCCCCTTACTATAACTGTTGATGGAATTGATATGGATATTAAACCAAAAGTCATCAGCTTAGGACACTCCTGCATGATTCTAGGCCTACCATGGCTATAACAACACAATCCAGATATTGATTGGGAAAATGGTATACTATAATGGAGACAACACCCTTGGAAACAAAAATGATTTCAAGAGCTTGTCAATTTGATGCATGAAGACAACCATCCCATCAAAATTAACAATATGTCCTATCTTGAATCTACAGGACAAGATTTTGAAGAAATCAACTTTAAAACCTCCATCTCCATTTTCCTCGACCAACAATTTAAAACCAAATAACAAGATAACCCAAAGAAAGCTGTACCTCCAGAATACCATGACTATCTCAAAGTATTCAACAAGAAAGCATCTGAGAGATACCCCCCACCTTATTCTTAGGATTATAAGATCGAGACCAAATCCTTCTTCTGTCCCATTTCAATGAAATCTTATCAACTGTTGCTCAAAGAAGAACAAGAACTCAAAGTATTTCTTAAAGAAAATCTTGAAAAAGGCTATATCAAACTATCTAAATCTCCCATGGCATCCCCTTTCTTTTTCATAGCAAAGAAAGACAGAAAACTATGACTCTGCCAAGATTATCACTACCTCAATGAACACACCATCAAGAATGCCTATTCTATTCCCCTCATATCCCAAATCCTCAACAAACTCAAAGGCACTAAATATTTGACCAAGCTCAATATATGCCTTGGATATAACAATGTTAGGATTTGCCCTCAAGACATGTGGAAAGCCACTTTCAAAACCCACAAAGGCTTATTTGAACCCACTGTCATGTTCTTCAGAATATGCAACTCCCCCACCATGTTTCAATCAATGATAGATTTCTTGTTCCACTCCCTCATTAATCAAGGTGTCATAATAGTCTATTTAGACAACATATTGATCTACACCAAGACCAAAGAAGAATGTCAATGAATCACTTGCAAAGTTCTAAAAATACTTCAAGATAATGATCTTTACTTGAAGACTGAAAAATGCAAGTTCACACAACAAACCCTTGAATATCTTGGTGTTATCATCAAACCCAACTCAGTCTCCATGGACCTAATCAAACTAAAAGGGATCAAAGATTGGCCTATATCTAAATGCACCCGAGACATCTGAAAATTTATTGGATTCTGCAACTTCTACTGATGATTCATTCATTGATATGCTGACCATACATGACCCCTTAACATGCTCATGAGCAAGAACAAATCTTTTACTTGGACACCAGAATGTAACACAGCATTCACCCAATTAAAAGAAAAATTCCTTAAAGAACCCATACTGCTCATGCCTGATTATGCAAAACCCTTCAAAATCGAATGTGACACATCACAATTTGCTTCAGGAGCCATTCTTCTACAAAAAGATGACAATAGCACCAAACACCCCATTGTCTATCTCTCCAAATCATTCACTGCTGCAGAATGCAATTATCACTGCTCCAAACAAGAATTCTTTGCCATTATCTGTACTCTCAAAGAATGGAGACATTACATCAAAGGATCCCCCCACAAAACTATCATCTGGTCAGACCACAAAAATCTGAAAAGATAGAGAAAGCCTCAAGATCTCAGCTGATGACAAGCATGCTAGACCTAATATCTTTTCAGATTCAACCTAGAAATCAAACACATAGCTGGACAAAAGAATGGACCTGCTGATCCCTTATCTCATTACCCCAATCATGAACTGACAGATAAAGACAATCACAATGTCACCACACTCCCTAATAAATTCTTTGACAAAGAAAAATTAAACATCATTGATGATGCTACCACTACCCTCATTTGGAAATCCTCAGGATTTGAAGGATTGCCTCGTGTAAATGGAAAACTATCCATTCCTAATAACCTCATCTTAAAATGCCAACTTGTACAGTGCTGCCACAACATTCCTACTGCAGGACACCCAGAAATTGCCAAAACACTTCAAAAACTCCAATCATTCATTTACTGGCCCAGAATAAAATCCTTTGTCATAAACTATGTCAATGGATGTGGTAAATGCCAGCAATTCAAAATCAACCAACATCCCACCAAACCACCCCCTATGCCTATCACAGCCTCCAAATTCACTGCCCCATTTACCCAAATTTCCATGGATTTGATTACCAACCTACCACCCATAGACAGCTGTGACTGCATATTATCTGTGGTGGATCATGGTCTTATGAAAGGAATAATACTCATCCCAACATCAAAAACAGCTATCTCTGAGAAAATCACAGAACTACTTGATGAAAGAGGATTTTCATGCTATGGAATTCCTGAAAAGATCATTAGTGATTGTGACCCCTGTTTTTCATCCCATTTCATAAAAGGCCTCACTAAAGCTATTGGTATTGAGCAAGCTCTCTCTATTGCCTTTCACCCTCAAACAGACAGAACCACAGAATGCCTCAACCAGGAAATCCAAAAATATCTTGCTGTTTACTGTGACAGAGACCTCCAAAAATGGAAGAAGATGTTACCAACTATGGAATTCATTCACAACTCACAGTGCTACACCAGACAAAAACACACTCCCTTCGAATTGCTCTATGGCTATAATCTCTGAACATACCCTACCACAGAACCCACCACAGTACCTGCCATAGATGAACATCTTAAGCAACTAGAGAGATCTTGCCAGCTTGCCCTAGAAGCCCACAAGAAAGCTAGACAAGTAATGCTTGGACACCACAACAACCTTAATTGGGAACCTTTTGAAGTTGGTCAGAAAGTCTGGCTTACCAATCAAAACCTCACTACTGTAGCAAACAAAGACACTTCATAGAAATACACCCAAAAGGTTGAAGGACCTTTCCAAATATGTCAAAGACTCTCACCAGTCACCTACAAACTTGACCTATCCCATAATTGGAAAATTCACAACTGGTTCCATGCTTCACTCCTCACTCCATATAAAGAAACCTCTCAATATGGT
>KQ962306.1:102817-114172 GCA_001563735.1 Leucoagaricus sp. SymC.cos | reverse complement strand
ATTCCTGCTACACCCACAACTCCTTCTGTCCCAGAGACACTAAACCCTTTTTGTTACCTTTCTTCACTGACTTGCAGGTCCTTAATGCCTGAAAAGGTCTTCTTGGACTTTCTTTTCCCATTTATTAGTATTCAACTTCATAAATGCTTCTAGAATACATTGCTACTTGAGGATGGCAGCCTTGATGAAGTTACTGAGTTGGTCAAACAACTAAGCCTCATGTTCTGTCTTGAAAATGCACCTGAAGTTTTTCAGCCTCTTCTACTTGAACATAGGAAGATGCTAGTCGAAGCTCTATGCATCCTTATTGATGCATGTCCCCTCAAGCCTGAGTTATTCCATCAAGTTCAAATTGAAATCAAGGACATCAGTACTCTTACTGGTGCTCAAGTTATTCAATGGGCTCTTTTGCATGGCCAGCCTACTTCCACTTCATCTGCCCCCCCTCTTCCTCCTGTCATCAACCCTGTGCCCAAGGCTTAGAGTACAGCTAAAACCCCTCAGCCAGCTATCAAGAAGCCTGCTCCTGAAACAAAGAAGCCTGCTGTAGATAAGTCTAAACACTTGTTTGCATTGATCGTCAAATCCAGGCCCCAGCCTAGACCCTCTGTTTTCCTATTCATGATGATGTTACTTTAGTCAAATTGGCTCAAGCATTCCCCACCTTTCCTGCTGATTGAGTTGCTGCTATGCACCATGCAGCTAACACAGTTCCCACTGCTTCTAGCTAATGTAAACCTGCCTTTACCACTGCTGGTCCTAATTGCCAGCAAATCCTCATCTCACTTGACAATTCTATCAATGTTGATTACATAGTTGTCATCAATCAAACTAATGATGCCCTCAAACACAGCAAGTCTAAGCTTCAAATTTTGACTGCTCACTTTGCTTATTATGGTATGTCGCTTGCCACCAACATTGTTTCTTCTGTCAACAATATTACTTTTATTAGCAAATATGTATCTGCTGGTCTCAAAGTTCAAATCAATGCTCACCTTCCCAGGTCTTGGTCCTATCTCAAGGTCCTTGACATGCCTTTCCCCATCACTCCTGATGACATCACTCCAGCCCTCATTTTTAATGGTGCTCCATTTAACCTTACTGCTAAACCTCATGTTATATGCAACTCATGACACTCTGATACTGCTACCATTTGGTTTGATATCTAGGATTCTCAATCTGGCAATGATTTCAAGAAGATAATCAAGCAATATGTCACACTTGGAAACTCCAAGTACATTATCAAACCAGCAAAAGCTTGTCCTGGTGTCCCTCAGTATCAATGATGCTGGAAATGGAATTACCTCACTACTGCCTGCTCCACTCAGACCATCCGCTGCCCTCATTGTCTTAGACCTCACTCCAAACAACATCATTGTGATTATGCTGGCTGTTGCAAGGGCAATGCTAAAGCTGCTCCATCTATTCCTCCCACAGTGACAGGTGAACCATGCTCTCACATTCCTACTTGCATCAATTGCAATAGTAAATATGCTGCAAATAATTGCAAATACAAGTTTTGGCATTATTGTTTTGATGCCAACTGGTTTAAGAGATGCTGGGATGACTAGCACTTTCATGCTGCAACTCAGGTTCATGCATAATACTCATTCCAAGGGCTTATTCTTATGCCATATAAACATGTTGATTTTACTTAAAATTTTTTCTATTTATTTTCTAGGTTGCTATATATTCTGTAAGATGGCTGGGTTGCTTTCACTAGTTGGTCAGTTGCTGTCTATATAGTAACTTTGGGTGCAGACTGCAATTGAGCACCATATAATAAATTATTGACCAAAAAAAAAAAAAAAATGCAAAAATGCATAAGAGATATATCCAGAGCTATAAAGACTTGGACAATAGCAACTTCCCCCATCACCATCTCAGAATATGTCAAAGATTTCTCCTACTTAATCACACTGTGAAGCAGACAATAACTTTACAACAAGATATTCAACATAGAGAGACATGTTAAGAGAATATTCCTCACTCTGATAGTCCCAGTCAACCAAGTCAAAGAGAAGACCTGAACTCCTTGGTACATAATGAAAATAAGAACCTGGCTACTGACTCTAACAACAACAGAATTGAATGACCTGAGACAACTCTTATCCAATAACTCTCCTCCTCCCTACTAGGTCATGGAAGAAGATGCTTCCACTGCCATCAATTGGGTCATATCAAATCAGAATGTTCAAGCTATTGCTGCTCTGGTTGCTGCTGATATGGTCCTGGACACACTACTTGCCAGTATCTGGAAATTTCTCAACTGAGAAATTGATCACAAGTTCTTTCTTCCTCTCTTCACTTCCAACTATCCTCTACCTGATCACAATCCAGCCCACCTAGAATTCAGTAACCTCATATACCTACTCCAGCTAATTGTAATGGAAGCCAAAAAGAAGAGCCTCAATCAAATGCTCACCCTCCTCCTCAAACTGACAATTTTAGTAAACATATTCTTATCTGACCCAATACTCCCATCTCAGTCTTGGCCTATCTCTCTGACTATCCCAACAATATCTCCACCTAACAGTGAACTATTCCCAACAATGAGCAACCCTCTCCAAGAGCCATCTTCATTGAAGCCCTCAACTGACAAGATCAACATTGCAGTCAATCCACCCAATGATGCCCCATCTGAGTTGCTCTTGTTCCCTTGTCTCACACTAGAATCTCTGCCACTGTATTTAATAACCTTAGCATCTGACTATGTCTTTTACCAAACTAATCCCCAGATAGGACATTGTCAAGTTCATCTGCCCCTTCTCCTTGCTACCAGTGAACAACCTGATCTCATCCTTACAATTGCACTAGAGAACCAATGTGAGATGGAATAACTGGATTGAATATTTATTAATCAAACTCTCAAGATTGGTATTTTGACTATACTCCCACTCCTCTCAACGTTGACCCCTATACTGACTTCAACCCAGTTGCTGATTACAATATTGATAGAGAAGGATGTTTCAATCATTAATGAGATTGATACAGAGATCAATCCTTATAAAAGAGATAATATTATGATTGATGGGACTTTATTCCCATATTTGGATGGTGATATTACTTTTAATCCAGACATGCCTATTTTCCCTTCTAATGACTCTATATTCAACTTTTATTTCTTCTTCTGATCTATTTCTATATTTGGCCCAAATCATTTCCTAATATGTAGTATGCTTTCACATTTTGCTCTCTTTGATGTTTGACTTTGTCTAGTCTCTCATCAGAACTGGGCACCATATCTTGTAATTCTGTTCTACACTCTAGTATAGTTCTTACCTTCACCCTAGACCAAGTCATCATCTATAGTTAGTAGTACTGCTTTCATATATAAACCCAATGTATTAATTAGTATAACTCCAAGTTATATACTAGTTTATATCATGTATAAACCTCTTGTGTGATAACTCTAGTTGAGCTCTTATCAGTTGCTCTCTTAAACTCTGCTTGTTTTTGCTCATGTATAAGTGTCTACAGTACATGTAACCTTTGCATGTTACATCCTGCTCTAGGCTAGACCTTTGTTACTAGAGTGTGTGGTAAGGCCCACCGAGTCTTCCAGATAGGCCAGGTAGCAATAACACTTCTTCTACCACTCTCCATCATACTCTGTAGTTTTCCAGAGGCTTGCTCTCTGGTAACCCTCAATCTCATCATAATTCTTCCAGCCTATCTACTCCTTCAAGCACCTCTACTGACACTTCTTATATTGACTCAGAAGATAACTAACCCAATCTTCAAGCTGGGAACAATCCCAACCCAGACTTTGAGGATGGCCCTGGTAGTAATTCTAATCCTAATGATAATCCCAAAAACTGGTATGACAAACTAGAGAATAATAATGATGACTCCTCTTTCTGGGCTTTCTGCTCTACAGCTGACCAGCTGGTAGTAGCAATTGAGGCCCTTGCCAAATCTGTTGGCCCTTCTGCTCCATCACCTACAACTACTAACAAAGCTTGGGTTCCTGAAGCTTTTACTAGGGAAGATTCTCTTAAACTCAAAAATTTCTTATTTCAATGTAGCTTATGTTTCTGCACTAACTCCTACTCATTCTCCACCAATGCTGACAAGGTCAACTTCACCTTGACCTATCTCTTGGAAGTTGCTTCTTTCTGGTTCCAGGTCTCTCTCTGTCAGGAGGACCTCAGAATCTACTACTCTTGGGCTGACTTCTGGCCTGAATTTTCCAAGGAGCTCTGCTCATGCTTTGGCCTGGCTAACCAGGTCAGAGAAGTAGCAGAGAACCTTGAAAGTCTCCAAATGAAGCATGGGGACAAAATTGAACCTATAACATTGACTTTATGCAGTATTCTGCCCAGCTCAACTGGAGTGATTCCATATTTGCCCATAGATACTATAAAGGTCTGCCTAACCACCTCCAAGACCAAATTAGCATGTGGGAGCAGGGTAAGCCTCATAGCTTCCAAGAGATGATGTATGTAGCCACTGTCTACAATGATTGTCACTGGGAATGTGAACATGAATGTGCCCATGCTTATACTGCTAAAAATCTGCTAACATCCTCTCAAACCTGTAAGAATCTCATGGACAATTCCTCTTCCCAACATCAATCTTCCTCCAACGATTGCCCTTCCTCCAATTCCCACTCTAACAACAAACAACAACTGTCTTCTGTCTTGGGCCTGACCTATAACAACAACAAAAATAACTCCTCTCAGCCTCCTTGACACCAATCTCCTGCCAAGTCCTCCACTCCTGCTCCATCAACATTCTCCTCTTCCAGCTGACCTCCCACTCCCAAGAAGGACCTCTTCAATATTCTGGGCAAGGATGGTAAACTGACAGAAGTGGAGAAACAGCACTATATTGAGAAGAATCTCTGTAGCTACTGCAGCATCTTTGGCCACCAAGTTAAGACCTGCAAACAAAAGAAGGCCAATTAAAAGGCTTGCACCCACAAGGCTGAACTCCCCACCTCAACTTCTGCTTCCACTCCTGCTAAGAGTTTGGAAAAATAAGGAGTGACTCTCAAGACTCTGCACAGGATGAGAGTTATGTTGAACTTATCTGTGAACCAGAGAGTTTCCACCTCAACACATCTGCTCTTTCAAATCCCAATTCCCTTTATGTTTCTCTTTCTTTTCCTTCTCTTTCTAATGGACAACTTTCCCCTTCTGCTTGTGCTCTTATTGATAGCAGTTCTATATATTGTTTTATCAACTCTAATTTTGTCTGCATGTATTCTGCTTCCACTTTCCCTATCTTAGCAGTTGAACTAAAGCTTTTTGACAGAACTTCTAATACATATATTACAGAACTAGTGCATCTTCCTGCTGTCTTCCTGACTAGTGAACTAATCTCTTTTGATCTTTATGTTACTCAGTTGAATCCCTCTTGCACTGTGATATTTAGACATAACTGGCTTGCACACTACAATCCATTGATTGACTGGGCCTCAAGCAGTATCTCATTCTGACCATTACTGCTTGACTCCACTATCTCTGTTTCCTCTTGGACTGTGCCAGCCAATGCCCCAGTTTACCCATTTGTCAACAACTTATCTCCACCTATCTCTACTCTGGATTCACCACCTTCTGCTGACATTCCTTGGCCTTCTATCTCTCTTATCAATGCTGCTGCATTCCTTCATGCTTCCCATCTTCCTGGTTCTTGTAATTTCTATCTTGGCCTCTCTTTTGTTTCTGCTACTGCTGGTGCCTCTCAAGTTTCTAACACACCAGTGAACCTCTCCAATGTGCCTACCAAATATCATGAATTTGCTAATATCTTCAGCAAGACTCAGGCTGATATCTTCATTCTGCACTGATCCTATGACTTGAAGATCAACATTGAGGAGGGTTCTCAACCTCCTGTTAGTCCAATGTACTCCCTCTCCCAAACTAAACTAGCTACCCTATGAGAATTCATTGATGAACATCTTTCTATTAGTTTTATTCACCCCCTTCTTCTTCTCATAGCACTCCTATTTTTTTCATTTGGAAAAAGAATGGTTCCCTACATCTCTGTGTTGATTTCTGTAGTCTCAACTGTATCACAAAAAAGGATTGCTATCCTCTCCCTTTTATTTCTGACCTCTTGGATACTCTCTGCAAAGCCCACTTGTACACCAAGATAGACTTGCAGCACATCTACCATCTTGTCCACATTGCTAAAGGCAATGAGTGGAAAACTGCTTTTTAGACCCACTATAGCTCTTTTGAATAGTTGGTAATGCCCTTTATTCTCACTAATGCTCCTGCTGCTTTCCAGTATTTTATGAATGACATCTTCAATAACCTCCTTGATGTCTACATTACTGTCTATCTGGATGACATCCTGATCTATTCTGACAACCCTGCTGAGCATCGAAAATATATTCATGAGGTCCTCAAATAGCTCTGAAAACATAGGTTATATATCTATATAGACAAATGTGAGTTCCACTCCAAGTCTGTTGAATATCCCGGGTATATCCTTTTTCTTGATAGTCTTAAAATGTCAGAGGACAAGATCAAGGTCATCCAAGACTGGCTACCTCTGAAGAAGGTAAAAGATATTCAAGCATTTCTTAGTTTTGCAAATTTCTACTGCCAGTTCATTTACAATTATTCTGATATTGTTATACCACTGACCTGCCTAACTTGTAAAGCTATCAAGTGGCAGTGGGATGAATGGTGCCAATCAGTATTCAAATCCTTGAAACAGGCTTGTACTACAGCTCTGATCTTCATCTATTAGGTATCCAATGCTCAGATCATAGTTGAAACTGATGCTTCTGACTATGCTCTTACTGCAATTCTCTTTATTATTGCCAAGGACAGTAAAGTACACTCTATTGCCTTCTATTCCCACACCTTCAATACTGCCAAATCTAATTATAACACTCACAATAGAGAATTCCTAGTGATTTTTGAAGCTTTCTGCATCTGGCACCACTATCTCAAGGGTGTGTCAGTCTTGATTGATGTTGTTACTGATCACAAGAACCTTAAGTATTTCTGCACTATGAAAATACTAACCCATTTCCCTTCACACAGCCACTATAATTAACTTAGAAAAGCTGTATTCCAACATTTTTTCTACTCTTTCTGCTGACCCTATAGCTACTAAACATCTTTCTAATCCTGAAGACCACTGGTCAGTCAATTCTGCTAGTTTCCTTTACCTCAACAACAAGATCTATATCCCTGATTCCAACAACCTCTGCCTCTGCATTATGCAATATAAGCACAACCATGTGCTTGCAGGGCATTTCAGTCAAAACAAGACTCTCAAGCTCATATATCAGGAGTGCACTTGGCCTGAAATCCACACCAATATCAAGGAATTCTGTAAGTCCTACACTACTTATATGGATTCTAAGTCCCAGCATTATTGCCTATATAGAAACCTCAAGTAATTGCCAATTTCCAATCAGCTATGGGATTTTATTTTTATAGATTTCATTGAGAAGTTGCCAACTTCTTCCAGCTTTGATTTCATCCTTGTAGTCATCAACTGACTATCTAAGCAAGATATTTTCATTTTAACTCATGACACTATTACTTCTGCCAATCTGGCCTACCTGTTTGTACTCCATGTCTTCTTGAAGTATGGAGTTCCTGCTCATATTACCTCTAACTGAAATTTAGAATTTGTCTTGCACTTCTTTTAATCACTTGGTGAAGCATTGGATATGAAGTTACATTTTACCTCCAGTTATCACCCAGAAGGTGATGGTCAGACTGAATGTACTAATCAGACTCTGGAGCAATATCTCTGAGTCTATTGTAATTACCAACAGAACAACTGGGCTGAGCTCCTTCTGCTTGCAGAGTTCATATTTAATAACATGTCCAATACTACTACAGGTGTCTCTCCATTTTTCACTAACAAAGAGTATCACCCAAACATTGCAGTGTATTCTGAACATGACTCTGCTTCTGCTCAAGCCCACTAATTTACAGTCAATCTGAACAAACTTCAAGCTACTCTCAAATTCAAAATCACTGAAGCATAGCAGTATTACTAATGGTCTGCCAATGCACACCATCTGCATGCTTCTGATTTCCAAGTTGGTCAAAAGGTTTTTGTGAAAGCTAAGTATTTCCACACTACCCATCCCTCTAAAAAGCTTTCAGAAAAATATCTTAGTCTATATGAAATTATTGTGCAGCCTAGCTCTCATTTCTTTACTCTCCAACTCCCTGAGTCCATGCATACTGTCCATCCTATTTTCCATGTCTCCATGCTTGAACCATCCACTCCCAATCTGTTTCCAACCTGTTCTGCTCCTTTTCTAGCTCCTGTCATCATTGATGGAGAGCCTGAGTTTGAAATTGCTCATGTTGTTGACTCAAAAATTGATTGGTGCCAAGCATGCAAACTCCTTTACAAGGTTATTTGGTTGGGTTATAAAGACACCAAGAATGAGTCCTTCTGGCTTTCTGCTACTGAGCTTGAACATATCTCTGAGCTTGTTTCTTACTTCCATGCAGCCTATCCCCATAAACTGGGTTCCCTTTCCTCCTTGCAGTTATTTATCTCTTTATCCTGCTTCATTTATGACTATTCCATTTTCTCTCTTATGTACAAAAGTCTTGTTTCTCACACACACACTCTCTCACTAGTTGTATACCCTTTCCTTCCTGTCTTGCTTCTGAATATTTCTATTTTTTCTCTTATTTACCAAAAGTCTCTTATCTCTCTCATCTCTTAGTATATCATAGTTTCCCACCTAATTCTGCCAGTTTCCATCCACTTCCACAAAATCTCCACTCTATCCTGATTTCCCCTTATGCTCTGTCTCTCTCTGTCTCTCTCTCTTTATTTTCTTTTTCTATATACATAGTTCTCATCTCCTGCTTTGTTCCACACCTTTCTGCTTCTCTTCCAACCTTTTCCACCTCAGTTTTGTTTCTCCCTTTATTCACCCATTCAAAATTTCACTAAGTTCCTCTTACTGCTTATTTCTGATTATTTTTGATTTTTCTCTTATTCACATCAAAAGTTCCTAAGAAAAGATACTAAAGATTTATTTCTCACAGCAGTATAGTCCTTGTCCAAATATGCATAACAGTCCTAAGAGAGTGTGGAAGAGAGTGGCCCCCAATGTTCTCCTCATCATCCTCCACCATCTTCCTGCTCAAACTCTCTGCTGATCACCCTATCTTCTACAGCATGTACTCATCTATTCAATCCAGAGTTCTCTTGAGATGGAAATGTGACTGGTCAGCAATTGTAACCAGGTTGTTGATAGTTCTGATAAGTGCTTTCATCACACTTTCATTGATGTCAATGAGTGATTAGTTCAGCAGCTTCATCATTGGCTGATATCTCCTTTTGTGCTTGTAGCATGGCCTGCAGGATTCAGTTTTTTGGTTACTAGGAAGCAATTAGAAGTCAGTTTATTTTTGGGCAAATTAGAAACACTTACCCTTTTGGCTTGGCAACCACACATTCCAGCCTAAGGTTATGATATCTCTGGCATATCCTTCCACCACCCATCATTGGCCTGGGTCATATTGTAATCATTGGTCCCCTCTTAGTATGTGTTTTCTTGATGACCACAGTTTCTTCCTTCTCATCTTCATTCTCATCCTCTTCCCACACTTATTTCCAACTCAACCCTTCCAATGCTGCCCTTGAAGAGCCAGCCATTGACTCATTCTGAGTTTCAGCCTGGCTCTTACCTTTCTTCTTTGCTCTGGCAGCCACCTTTTCTTTCTCTTTTTCTCTAGCAGCTATCTTCTCTTTCTTCTTCTTATTATTGCTACCCAGCCTATCTGGAAGACTTGGCAGGCCTTACCACATACTCTAGTAACAAAGGTCTAGCCTAGAGCAGGGTGTAATGTGCAAAGGTTACATGCACTGTAAACACTAATATACAAGCAAACACAAGTAGAGTTTAAGAGAGCAACTGATAAGAGCTCAACTAGAATATTTATGCAAGAGGATTATACACAATATAAACTAGTATATAACTTAGCATTATACCTACTACTATATTGGCTTTATATACTACTGTAATACTACCTACTATGGACAACAACTGGGTCCAAGGTCAAGGCAAGGATTACACTGGAATACAGACTAGAGAAGAGTGCTAGGGAACACTGTCAAGCACTTTAACAAGAAGAACAAAAATGTGGAAACATACTACATATAAAGAAAGTGATCTGTACAAATATAGGCTTAGATCATGCTGAGAAGTAGAGATCAAACATAGAGTCATTAAAAGGATAAATGAATGAGTCCAGATCAAAAATGATGTCACTATCCATATATAGGAATAAAGTCCTGTTGATCATAACATTATCTCTTTCATAAGGATTGATCTCTGTATCAATCTCATTAACAATTGAAGCATCCTTCTCCATCAATGTTGTAGTTGGCCACTGGATCAAAGTCAGTGTAGGGGTCAACATCAAGGGGATTGGGGGAATAATCATTGTACCAGTTTCTAGAGTTTGATTGATGAAGATTTGATCCAGTTGTTCCATCTTGCATTGGTTGCTTAGTACAATAGTAGGGGCAAGATCAGGTTGGTCGATGGCAGTGAGAAGAAGTGGGAGGTGAACCTGGCAATGTCCTGTCAGGGGGTCAGTCTAGTGAAGGACATAGTCTGATGCTAAGGTCATTAAATATAGTGGCAGAGATTCCAGTGTGAGAGAGAGGAACAAGAGCAACTCAGATTGGGTGTCATTGGGTAGGTTAACTATGACATTGGTCTTGTTGATTGAGGGCTTTGATGAAGATAGCTCTTAGGAAAGGTCACTCATCATCAGAGACAGTGTGCTGTTGGATGGAGATGTTGTTGGGATAGTTGAAGGGGTAGGCCAAGACAGAGGTGGGGGTATTGGGTCAGGTAAGGGTATGTTCATTGGGATTGCTGGCTTGGGGAGGAAAGTGATGTTGCCTAGGTTCTTCCTCTTGATTTCCATTATAACTAGCTAGAGTAGGTATATGGGGTCATCAAACTTGAGCTGGGCTGGATCACAATGTGGTGGTGGGTGATTGGGGACAAATAGAGAAAGGAAGAACTTGTGGTCAATTTCTCGATTGAGGATTTTCCAGATACTGGCAGCTAGTATGCCTGGGACTGTATTGGCAGCAACCAGTGCAGTGATAGCATACATATTCTGATTTGATATGACCCAATCAACAGCAGTGGAAGCATCTTCTTCTGTAACTTAGTGGGGAGGAGGAGGATCATCTGAAAGAAGCTTCTTGAGGTCGTTGATTTCTGTTGTCATCATTGTAGTTAGCCAACTCCCAATTTTTGTTATGTACTAGAGGGCTTGGGTCCTCAGTTGGAGTTGATCAATGGGGGTTGTTAGGATGAGGAATATTCTCCAGACATATCTCTCTATGTCATATATCTTATTGCAAAGTTTCTGTCTGCTTTGC
>KQ962306.1:73177-92683 GCA_001563735.1 Leucoagaricus sp. SymC.cos | reverse complement strand
CTCCTGTGAGTAGATAATCTTATTCCTGCCTCATATCCCTTAGTAGGACGAAATGATGGTCGCACCCATTTTGGACATGAACCGGATGAGTATCAAGTTGATATCGGGCATATTGATCTTGCAAGAGTATAGGAAGATGATGGAGAGACTTCGCCTCAGTCCCTTTGGAATAGGACTTGTGTAGTCAGCTTCTCTTTGGGAAAATATAAGTATCGTTCATGACAAAGTACTGCTGACCCATAGAGATAGGTGCTCATTGCCCTCTGGGAATGAGGTCCTGCTGATAAGCACCTGTAACATGATTGGCTTGAAGCAGGTTCCTACATTGTTCTGGGGTAATTGATTTGTGGTTTTATACTCCTTGAGTAGTTCTTCTGAGTATTTGAGGTTGTCCTCCCATTTTCAAGTGTCATCAGATGGGAAATAATCTTTCTACCTAATTGGGTACTTCATACCCTGTGGGGTTCTCTTGTGCTTGATAATCTTCTCAATTTTGTATTCTTCAAAACTATCCATGAGGTTGGGTGGTGGATTGAAGAAGTTAGGACTGTATTGAGAGGTTTCCTTATATAGAGTGAGGAGTGATGCATGGAACTGGTTGTAGATTTTCCAGTTGTGGGGTAGGTTGAGTTCATAGGTGACTGGTGAGAGTCTTTGATGTATTTGGAAAGGTTCTTCTACTTTTTTGGGTGTATTTCCATGAAGTATCCTTGGTTGCTGCAGTGGTGAGGTTTCAATTGTTAAGCCAGACTTTCTGACCAACTTCAAAGGGTTCTCAATTTGGATTATTGTAGCATCCAAGCATTACTTGTCTAGCTTTCTCATGGGCTTCTAGAGCAAGCGGGTGAGATTTCTCTAGTTGCTTAAGATGTTCATCTATGGCAGGTACTGTGGTGGGTTCTGTAGTAGGGTAGGTTTGGGGATTGTAGCTATAGAGCAATTCAAAGGGAGTGTGTTTTTGTCCAGCATAGCACTGTGAGTTGTGAACAAATTCCACAGTTAGTAACAGCTTTTTCCATTTTTGGAGGTCTCCATTACAGTAGATAGTGAGGTATTTTTGGATTTCCTGATTAAAACATTCTGTGGTTCTGTCTGTCTGAGGGTGAAAGGTGGTAGAGAGAGCTTGCTCAATACCAATAGCTTTGGTGAGGCCTTTCATGAAATGGGATGAAAAACAGGGGTCACAATTGCTGATGATATTTTTGGGAATTCCATAGCATGAAAATACTCTTTTATCAAGTAGGTCTACAATTTTCTCAGAGATAGCCATTTTTGATGTTGGGACAAGTATTATCCCTTTTGTAAGACCATGGTCCACCATGGACAATATGCAATCACAGCCATCCATAGGTGGTAGATTGGTGATCAAATCCATGGATATTTGGGTGAATGGTGCTGTGGATTTGGGGGCTGTGATAGGCATGGGAGTGGCTTGGTAGGGTGATGGTTAATCTTGAATTGCTGGCATTTACCACATCCATTGACATAGTTAACAACAAAAGATTTCATTCTGGGCCAATAAATAAATAATTGGAGTTTTCAAAGTGTTTCAGTAATTCCTGGATGTCCTGCAGTAGGAATGTCATGGCAGCATTGTATGAGTTGGTGTTTGAGGACAAGGTTATTAGAGATAGATAATTTGCCATTTACACAAGGCAATCCTTCAAATCCTGGAGATTTTCAAATGAGGGTGGTGGTGGTGTCATTGATAATGTTTAATTCTTCCTTATCAACAAGTTCGTCAAAGAATTTGTTGGAGAGAGCAGTGATGTTGTGGTTGTCCTTATCTGTTGATTTGTGGTTGGGGTGGTGAGATAGGGCATTGGTGGGTCCATTCTTTCATCCAGCAATATGTTTAATTTCTAGGTCAAATCTGAAAAGATATTGGGTCCAGTGTGCTTGATGTCAGCTGAGGTCCTGTGGTTTTCTCCATCTTTTCAGATTTTTGTGGTCTGACTAGATGATAATCTTGTGGAGGGATCCTTCAATATAATGTCTCCATTCTTTGAGGGCATAGATGATGGCAAAGAATTCTTGTTCAGAGCAATGATAATTGCATTCTGCAGCAGTGAATGATTTGGAGAGATAGGCAATGGGGTGTTTAGCACCATTGTTGTCTTTTTGTAGAAGAATGGCTCCTGAAGCAAATTGTGATGCATCCCATTCAATTTCGAAGGGTTTTGCATAGTCAGACATAAGCAGTATGGGTTCTTTGAGAAATTTCTCTTTTAATTGGGTGAATGCTGTGTTGCATTCTGGTGTCCAGATAAAGGGTTTGTTTTTGCTCATGAGTGCATTAAGAGGTCATGTGTGGTCAGCATATTGATGAATGAATTGTCAGTGGAAGTTACAGAATCCAATAAATTTTCAGATGTCTCAGATGTATTTGGGTGTAGGCCAATCTTTGATCCCTTTTAGTTTAGTGGGGTCCATTGAGACTGAGTTGGGTTTGATGATAACACCAAGATATTCAAGGGTTTGTTGTGCAAACTCATATTTTTTGGTCTTCAAGTAGAGATTGTTATCTTGAAGTATTTTTAGAACTTTGCGAGTGATCTGTCAAAGTTTTTTTTTAGTCTTGGCATAGATTAATATGTCATCTAAATAGACTATTATGACACCTTGATTAATGAGGGGACAAAACAATGAATCCATTATTGATTGGAATGTGGCAGGATATTAATGAGGGGACAAAACAATGAATCCATTATTGATTGGAATGTGGCAGAAAAATTGCACATTCCAAAGAATATGACAGTAGGTTCAAATAAGCCTTTGTGAGTCTTGAATGCAGCTTTCTATGTGTCTTGGGGGCAAATCCTAATGTTATTATATCCAAGGCATACATTGAGCTTAGTGAAATATTTTGCGCCTTTGAGTTTGTCAAGGATCTGGGATATAAGGAGAATAGGATAGGTATTTTTTTTTTTTTTAAATCAAAAATTTATTATGTGGTGCTCAATCACAGTCTGCAGGATAGGCATTTTTGATGGTATGTTCATTGAGATAATGATAATCTTGGCAGAGTCATAGTTTTCTATCTTTCTTTGCTACAAAAAAGAAAGAGGATACCATGGGGGATTTGGATGGCTTGATATAACCTTTGTCGAGGTTTTCTTTAAGAAATGCTTCAAGTTCCTGTTCTTCTTTGAGTGATAGTTGGTATGATTTCATCGAAACAGGGCAGAAGGAGGGCTTGGTCTCGATTTTGTAATCCCAAGAACAAGGTGGGGAGTATCTCTCAGATGCTTTCTTGTTGAATACTTTGAGAAAGTTATAGTATTCTGGAGGTACAGCTTTCTTTGGATTGTCTGGTTGTTTGGCTTTGAATTGTTAGTCAAGGAAAATAGAGGCAGAGGTTTTGAAATTGATTTCTTCCAAGTCTTGTCCTGTGGGTTTGAGATAGGACATGTTATATATTGTTAATTTCAATGGGGTAGTTATCTTCATGCATCAAATTAATGAGTTCTTGAAATTGTTTTTGTTTCCAAGGGTGTTGTCTCTATTGTAATGTACCATTTTCTCAATCGATATCTGGATTGTGTTGTTATAGCCATGATAGGCCTAGGATCATGTGGGGGTGTCCTAAGCTTATGACCTTTGGTTTAATATCCATATCAATTCCATCAATGGTTATAGTGAGGGAGCAGTAATGTGTGGCTATTCTTTGTTGGTTTGTTGTACTATTGGCATTTCCAATAGTGATGGGGTTTTTGAGAGGGTGAAGGAGGGGTTCGAGATTGTGAATGTATATAAAGGAAGGGTTGACAAAATTTCCAGAGGCACCAGAGTCAAGAAGGGCAAGGATTTCCATGTTTTCCTTAGAGTTCAAATCCACATTAAGGCAGCAAGAAAGATGTATTACTCGACTGGATGACTGGTGGAGTTGTACATTGTTTATAGAATGTCCTGCATTACTAAGTGGGTAAGATCTGGAAGGTGGGGAAAGGGAAGAGCTTGATATGGATTGGGCAAGTCTCCTTAGGCAAAATCCTTTATGTTTTGAATGTCTTGACAGGAAATTGAGTCAATAGTGTTAATTTCTTCATAAATTTCTTCTACTTTACTTTCTTCAGTATTATCTACAAGTTCTCATATTCCTAGCATTCCTTTCTTGCTGAGGTGATGTTTCCCTTGTTGGTTGCATGAAGTGGCATTTCTGGAGATATTGTGGGAAAATTTGGGTTATAGGGATATATTGGATGACAAAGAAATTTGTGGGCCAATTCTGGAGGATAGGGATAGTTGTAGGACTTCTTGGAGGAGGCATTTTGCAGCTCTGTACCCTGGTTTGTGACAACAGAAGCAACTGCCTGAATTCCAGTTGTGTTTCTGTTCATCTGTGAATATTATGTTGAGCATCCCTTCTTTCCCACATATCACCATCACCTCGGTTTTGGTTGTGCTTTTGTATTCACTATGTCCAATGATAAGTCAGTGTATATATGAAGTTTGAAGAGTCATCCTTGGGATGAGGACATTGAAGTTGAGTCGGAGGCCAAGATATCAAGCCCCACTCCATCGTAGGAGGGTGATGCTGAGATGGTGGGCCCTTCTACTCCTTGTGCATTGGTCCTCCCTGCTGGGCCACCCAACTCTGTCACACCTGTCCCTCATAAGGGTAAAGGCAAGAAGGAGCATAGTTCAGTTGCTGCTGAGCTCACACCCCCTCCCACCCATCTGGCACTCTCTGTGTCATGCCTGACCACTCCTGCTCCCTCGGTCTCTCCTTCCCCAGTTACTGGTGGTCTCTCTCCAGGGGCAAGTGCTTTTGCTCCTCATCTCTGCCCTCTTACTGCTGCCTCCTGGCTCTCTGCTAGCCCTTCCACTGGTTTGGTAGATAGGGTCACCTCCCTCAATGACTCACTTATGACCCTGGCTGACAAGCCTTGGTCTGATCCATGGGACCTTATGTGCTTTGCACATGCTCTGTCTGTTACAGCAGGGCATATATTTGCTGCTCAAGGGCATCTTCTGCCCTTTGACAACTCTCCCAACATGCCTACCTTGGCTTCAGCCATGCGTGATATGCTTCCTCATGATGCCCCACAGCATCTTCCTCCAATCTATGGAACAGCTGACTCAGCTGCTCCTCTCCCCTCTGTTCCAGCATGTGGCCCTCCCTTAGAGGCTACTGCCCATCCCCTCCCAGCTTCCAAGCCTGCTCCTCCCCCCTGGCCCACTCAGTTCTCCAAGCATCCCCCTCTTCCCTCCAGTGTTAAGCATAGTTATGCTGATACTGTTTGCAACATGACGTCTTTGGTCAATTTGGCCAAGATAGTCCCTGACCTTCCCTCTGAGCACATTATTGCAATGCATCAGGCTTCCATCCCACCTGCTGCTCCTAAGCAAAAGATTAAGTTGACTGTTCCTGGTCCCTCTTAGCAGCAGGTCCTTGTCAAAATCAACCCCCTCCCCTCCTCCTCACAGTTCCCAGCTTTGGTGGGTGCTGCCAACTGCTCTCTCAGTAAGAGTGACCTTTGGGTTGACTTGTGCCATTTTGCATATGGGGGGATTTCCCTCCTTACATCTCGTGTTGCTTCCCAGGGTAAAATAGACCTGGTGAAGGCTGGTGTCTCTTGCCTCCTCTCTCTCACTGAGGGTGGGATTGAGGCAGCTCTTTTGTGCTTATGATCCTATCTTAAGGTTATGGATGTCCCCTTCTTTAAGGCAGACAGCCAGCAGGTCACTGCTGATGACATTTGGGCAGTCATGGAGAGGTCTCACATGGCTAGTCTTTTCACTCTTGTGAATAGCCCTCGGGTTATGTGCAACTCCCAATGTGCCAATACTGCCACAGTATGGTTTGACATGCTTGATTCCCAGTCAGGTGCTACTGCTAAGCACTTGATTGGTTCTTCCTTCCAGTTTGGCCTGGCCTCATGCTTTGTGTATGTGGCCCACTCCCATTCCAGCATCCCTTTGTGTCAGCATTGCTGGTGCTGGGGACATTCGACTCATGCCTGTCATTCTTAGGCCCTCCAATGCCCCTGGTGTGCTGGTCCTCATACTGAGGCCAGCTACTGCAACTATGCTTTCTGCTGTAGGGGTAACCCCTCTGTGAAGCCACCCCAGAAACTGACCCCCGCAGGAGCCCCATGCCTGCATGCTGTGTGCTGTGTGAACTGTAAAGGTGACCACAGTGCTTCTGACTGACAATGCCTATTCTGGGGTCACTGCTTCGACTGGGGATGGCTGGCTGAGAAGTCAGCCCCTTTGGACTTGCAGGAGGTGATCCAGGAGATCTCTCAGAAGATAGCAGAGGCTGAGTACAAGGGTAGGTGTGTGCTTGGCTGTCACCACTGAAACCAAAATATTGACACAGGCCCTTGTCACCTTTGGAGGAGAGGGGCATTTGATCTAGCTGACTGCAATGGATGTTTGGGACTCACTAGCTGTTTTGTCTCTTATGTAGTTGTCTTTGGCTTTCCCCTGTAACAGTATCCCAGGCTACTAACCTGAGAACAGACTGCTATTGTGCACTGTCTAATAAATTTTTGAGTTTTTAAAAAAAAAAAAAAAAAAAGAATATCATGTTGAGGTGTTCTTGTACCAGCTGTTCTGTGGCAGCTTTGACTTGTTCTTGGAAATTCAATTCATTGTCTTCAGATTTGGAGTCAATGTTTTGGTCAAGAAATATTTTATTTGTCTCCAGATGGATGTTATTGATCCTGTCTGTGATGGCATCGATATCCATTGCCATAGGGTCTTTCTGTAGTGGCGAGATGTGAGAAGGAAGGCTCAGTCTATAAATTAGAGTCTGGAAATTTGACAATTTATGTTTTTGACATTGGCCTGTCTGATGTCCTCTGGAATGTCTGGCATTTCTTGCAAGATAGCTTTCTTCTATCTTAGCAACTTGAGCCTGTGCTCAGACAGCAGTGATCCAAGCATTGAGGGTGTTTGCAGGGTTCTGTGAGATTGTTTTGTACACAATCTTGGGATGGAGCCTATTTTTGGAATAGTAGACCTTCTCTATTTCTCTTGTGATTCTGGTTTGTGTAACTAGGAAGCAGAATTCTGAGATATATGTTTTGATGTCTCTATTTCCTTGTGAAAATGATGAGAGATGGTCAAGGGTGTCGGCTTGAGTGCTAGCTAGTTGGTATGAGGTGTCCATCTCTGTCTAGAAGGTATTGTAGACTGTAGGTGTGAAATCTGTGGCTGCAGTTGAATTGGTCTCAATATAAGCAGATCTCCATGAAGCTGCTGGTCCATCCATGTAGGACAGGATCCATGGTACAGCAATAGTATTGTCAATATTACCTGCAGCATTATTAAATAATATAGCATTTACTGAGATATAGAGTTTGATGGCCTCTTTCTATCATCAATAATCTTTTGGGTTACCAAGGAATGTTGGTGGAGTGTTGAATTTAGGTCATTTTGGAGTCATTGTTGCTATGTTGGATACATTGGTTAGGGGTGGTGGAGGTGGTGGGTTTGTAGGCAGTTGACATGGGATTCTAGATGGATTTCTGTTGGGTGGCAGAGATGCAGTTTGGTGTGTTCTAGACAGGTTTGGAGTGTGAGGTTGAGGTTGTGTTAGAAGTGAGGGAAGAATAGATTGTCCTGAAGTTGACTATACATTGGTGGTGGGGTTAAGGGCACTTTCTCTGTTCTCAAGTTATTCTTGGATGGTTTGTTTAAACAGAGAGAGGGCAGTGTTTGCTGCTCTTGTCCTGATGTAGTATAGTCATTGTTGTACAGAGTCGAGGTCGAGTTTTGAGATATCAAAGATTTCATCCACAATGAATGATCATCATTGTAGAAGGTACTCATAAGTTTGTTCTTCAAGAGCAGTGCAGGTGTGTTTAGTCTTGTAGTAGTTGATAGTATTGTTGAGTTGGGCAGGATCCTGGGTTTGGATCTTTGCAACTGCTTTTTCAAATCTATCTTCTTCTTCTTGAGTGAACTGTTTAGGTACTCAGAACTGTGTTTTGGATAATTCAGACTCAAGCAATTCAGAAGGTAATTTTCTTTTTCCTTTGCTTGAAGAAGCAATTGTGGGCAGGTAAAAGGAGGGTAATGTGCCTGGGAGTTTAGGTGAGGGTTCAGGAGAGAGTAAAGCAGTGTGAGTGGTCAAGGTGGTAGCTGTTTCTTCTTCTGATAAACTGGGTGGGGAAGAATTCTTTCTACATTCTCTAGGTTCTTTCCTTTGTTTGAAGGTGGTGGAGTATGGAGCTCCTGAGCAGGTGGAGCATGTGATTGATAAGGGTGAGGGTTGAGGCAGTATTGTGAGATGAGACATGCAGTGTCATAGTGTTTAATGAGATTATTAGAGGTTGAGGTTGAAGTAGTTGTCCAAGAAGATGAAGAGGAGTCAGAATGGGTATAGAATGGAATAATGGAAGAGTAATGGGATGCAAAGAAATGGATTCAGTTTGGATAAGTCAGTGACCTCAGTTTGACTTCTTTTACAGTAGTGCACAGAGCTTGTAGATGTCAGTGACCTCAGTTTGACTTCTTCTACAGTAGTGCACAGAGCTTGTAGAATGACAGGGACTTAGCAGAGATGTGTCAAATTGTAAACTCTTGTTAATGTCCTGAACTAGATGGTCATTGTTAAGGTTGGATGGACCCTCTTATATAGATGACAAAGATAGTGTGGAGAGTCTAGTGACTATGGCATAGAGTCCACTTGTGATTGAGAGCCTAGTGATAGAGCATAGAGCCAATTGGTACAGGAAGCCTAGTGATAAAGCATAGAGCCTGCAGTATAGGGTTGCCTAGTGATGAAGCATAGAGCCTATTGAATCCAAGGATATGATGTATGTGGGTTGCCTAGTGATGAAGCATAGAGCCTATTGAATCCAAGGATATGATGCATGCAGAGATTTGCAAAGGAAGTTATATACTTATGTTATTGCTACCTAGCCTATCTAGAAGACTCAGCAGGCCTTACCACATACTCTAGTGACAAAGGTCTAGCCTAGAGCAGAGTGTAACATGTAAAGGTTATGTGCACCATAAATACTAATACATGAGCGAACACAAGCAGAGTTTAAGAGAGCAACTGATAAGAGCTCAACTAGAATATTCACACAAGAGGATTATGTATGATATAAACTAGTATATAACTTAGCATTATACCTACTACTACATTGGCTTTATATACTACTATAATACTACCTACTATGGACAATGACTGGGTCCAAGGTCAAGGCAAGGATTATACTGGAATACAGACTAGAGGAGAGTGCTAGGGAATACTGTTGAGCACCTTAACAAGAAGAACAAAAATGTGGAAACATACTACATGTAAGGAAAGTGATCTATGCAAATATAGGCTTAGATCATGCTGAGAAGTAGGAGTCAAACATAGAGTCATTAGAAGAATAAATGAATGAGTCTGGATCAAAAATGATGTCACTATCCATATATGGAAATGAAGTCCTGTTGATCATAACACTTCTTCTCCTCTAGCTGATGCTTTTCTGCTACTTCCTGCTTACATTCTTCCTTCTTGTCTTCCTCTCACTGAACTCTCTCATGCTTCACATGCTCCTTTGCCAAACATTTTTCCTTCTCTATCCTCACTAATTCTTCTTCCTTCTGATGCTCCTCTTCTTCTGCCCTTAACCTCTCTTTCTCTGTCTTTCTCACTGCCTCCTCTCATGCCCATCTTGTCTCAGCAAGTTATCACCACCATTTGGCCACACTAATAGCAGAGGTTTGGGAATGTTGAGTTTGGGATTTGGGAGGGCTTGATATAGTAGTAAAGGGTTAAGAACAAAAAAATTCAAAGTTCAACTTATATATGGGCATATATGAAATTTTCCCATGTGATTGATCTTATTGGCCTTGAAAGCTTGGCCCTAAGGGGGGAATACTGTTACAACTCATACTTTCTGGACAAATCCCAACTCCTACCAACTGTTTCTGCATTATTCTGTTTCTATTTCTACTACTTATTACTTTACTATTTCTTTGTATATTATTTGTTTCTGAATATTCCCACATGCTTCTGTTTATCTCTCTTTTGATTTTGTTTACCTTTTATCCCCATCAATTATTAGTTATTATTCCTTTCTATACCCTTCTGCTCAGTATTAATGGTTTCTGCTTTGCCTTCATATTTTCTTTTATGCTATGCCCACTTTTTATAATTTTACTCATACTTCATATGTCACTGCCCATTTCTCTCTATATGCTCACATTTCATACTATGTCATTTCTCTTCATTATCTCTCTGTTGTCTTCATCACATGCCTATTGCATCATGTAGTTTTCTGTTTATTCTGTTTTCTTGTTTATTACTTTCTGATATTTTCCATAGGTATATAAGTAGTGGATTATAGTCATGTATTCTCCAGTCTGATAATCAACTTAGTTCAACACTCTTGATTATTCTGACCCTAAACTATTCATTCTCTAAGCTCCTCTAAGTACTTCTCTCTTGCTCCTAAATCGGACCATCAGCAGTAGAACAGCACTGTATATAAGCTGAAGCCAAGGTCTATTTCTGACTTCTTCTAACTTCTCTAATCTCAATTCACCTTCCCAGTGGTACATTTGCATTCACATTGAAAATCAGGGAAAATAGACAAAAGTACAAAACAACAATGACAATTCCCAACTACTTCTACACCTTCTACATCTCCCAATAAATTGTGTAAAATTGTATAAAAATTGCGACTACTAGGATATCACCTTTTCCATTGATCCAATGACTTGAAAGTAGCTGTAGCTGTGTTTATGCCTAATATAGGTACTACTCACCCTCTGCACTTTCTATAACTAGGGAATGGCACAGGTTACAGACAACAACATGGGCATAGGCAGTGATTCCCCTTCCTGCAAGCGTTCAAACGAGCTTTAGAACATATAATTTGGACCAAATCTGACTGAGATATGGCTAAAAGAGTAAATTTCACCATTTTAGCTATATCTTTTTTATTTCTCATCTGTTTGGGATGTTTTTGGGTGTGTTTTGATGGGTAGGCACACCATGATGCAAATAATTATTACTGTGGTTAATTGTATGGGTGCTGGACAAAATGCACAGGGCTACCTTTGCCATTCTCTGTCTACATCTCCTGTTAAATTGTGTAAAATTGTATAAAATTTACCACTGCTATCAAATGTTGAAGAGTGCATTTCTTTGCCTTTTTGCAGGTCATAAACACAATACTGAGTGAATCATATGCAAATATCTATGTATAAGCTAAATTTGAGAACTTCACAAATTTAGACATCAATGCTCCATTGTGTTGTCTAGGTGGACAATGGCACGGGTAGTAATTACCCTGCCCGTGGGCTTTAAAACGAGCTCTCAAACGTGTAATTCGGACCAGATCTGACTGAGATATGCCTAAAATAGTGAATTTCCTCATTTTAGCTGTATCACTTTCATTTCTCATCTGTTTGAGATGTCTTTGGGCCTATTTTGACAGGCAAACACACCAGGATGCAAGTGGGGATTGCAGGGGGTATGGATATTGGTATGGGGTGAGATATACGCAGATTACCTGTACCATTCCCTATCTATATGTCCCAATAAACTGTGTAAAATTATATATAAGATATAAACTCCCAGGTGCAGCATGGGTCTTTTTTTTTTTTTTTTTTTTAACTCAAAAATTTATAATGCGGTGCATGATAGCAGTCTGTGCCCAGACCATAGCCTAGGATACTGTACAGAGGGAGGGCCAGAGACGACTAAATAAGGTACAATATAGCTAAAGTCCAAATTGTCTGTTGAGACCAGTGACCATCTAATGCCCCCCTCGAAATAGGGGCCTTGTTGATATTTCAGTTCTGCTGGGTGTGGCCAAGCAAGCACCTGCCCATGTGCCCAACCACTGGCATCTTCTGAGAGATAACCTGAAATGCCAACTGCCTTAGTGGTGACACCAGGAGGGGATAATAAGATGTGACACTGTGATCTTTGCACAGTACACAGCATGCAGAGATGGGGCTCCTGTGGGGATCAGGCCCTGGGGAGGCAGCACAGAGGAGTTACTCCTGCAAGCCCCTGGGATGTTGGTAGCCAGCTACAAGGACTAGCATACCAGGAAAGAGGAGAGGATGGAGGAGCAAACTCAACTCGACACTCCAGAGAGAAGAGGACCCCAGTGGTAGATTGGCACTGGAGCTAAGAGGGACTGGTGAAAGACTGGCCTGAAGAGAGGAGGATGAGTCAAGCACAGATAAGCACTCAACAGAAATAGCAGCCACTTACTCAGCAGAACTGTGAGTTTGAAAATGGGGGGCCACAAGGGTGACCAGGGGATGTGCACAGCCCAAGCACAGTACAGATGTGCCCAGACCAGCAAGAAGGCCCAACCCAACTGCCAAAGCAGAAGGGGGCCAAAAGGCCAGGCCAAAAGAGAGGGGATGCCAACCCAGGCAAGACCTGAGAAGGCACAGAAGAAGGTGGAGGAGTACAACTGAAAAGCACTCAACTCAACACCAAAAGAGCGGGAGAGATGTAACAACATCCCAACTACAGTAAAGAATGGATGTTGTGAACCCTAAAGTGACAAGAGAGTGCAAACTGCGAATGACCCAAAGGGTGGCAAGAACACGAGGGAGGGAGCACCCCAGAGCAAAGGTGGTGGTATGTGGGAAAGAAGGGTTGGCATAGCACAGGTCAATGTAGCCTAGTATTAGTTTACCAGATAAGAAGGTCATTTACTCAGTAGTCTTAGTTGTTTTTCTCTATTGATAACACATCAAGTCTAACTTAGTCTGTTGTCTGATTGACTCCTACCTCACTGAGTACTCTGTTACAGTCAGTTTTCTTTAACTAACATTAGTATGGAAATGTCATCAGCGATCTAACTCTATGAATTTTATCAAGATGAGCTCTCCTAAGCTAAAGCAGTAGAGACAACTATAATTTTGCTTTATCATGTGACTATTGTGATATAGTCACACAAAGCTTTATGTGATTGTAATAGTATATAAATAGATTGTTTGATCTAGTTTCTAAATTGATGACTAAGTCTTATATTATATTTAGCATCAACTAGTGATAGAATCAAATCAGTGCTCTAACTTGAACTACTGTCTTTCTCATTTGAACATACTCTTTGCCACTGTCTTGTTGAGATCTGTCTATACTCACAGAAATCAAATGCTAGTTCATTTGCTAATATTCTATTAGGACATCTTCTCTATACTATATTAGTTTACCAGACAAGAAGACTATTTACTCAGTAGCCTTGGTTGTTCTTCTCTATTGATAACATATCAAGTCCAACTTAGTCAGTTGTCTGATTGACTTCTGCTTCACTGAGTACTCTGTTATAGTTAGTTTTCTTTAACTAGTATTAGTATGTGATTTTGCTTTATTATGTGACTATTGTGATATAGTCACGCAAAGCTTTGTGTGACTGTAATAGTATATAAATAGATTGTCTGATCTAGTTTCTAAATTAATGATATTATATTTAGCATAAACTAGTGATGGGATCAAATCACTGCTCTAACTTGAACTACTACCTTTCTCATTTGAACATACTCTTTGCCACTGTCTTGTTGAGATCTGTCTATACTCACAGAAATGTTGGTCTTCATTCTAAGCTATTACCACTTACATCTTAAATCATGTGAACAGGTCAGAAGTATTTTGCCAAGTTTGTAACAAAACTTTCAAAATGAAGAATCATTGCTCTATGCATCATTTTCAAACTTATACCTTTGAAGCCAGTGAGATAATCAGATTTCCCAAAGTATTCTGGACAACTCTGACAAGTTTTTCAGAGAAAAAAGTGTACACTGTAACTCGGAAGAACAAGTCTGATGTGTTGACTTGTCCAATTGAAAACTGTGGCTTTGTCTCTGCTTCTGCTCTAAAAACAAGGGAGCATATGACTAGTCACCAGATTCAAGCAAAAATAACCAATTATATCAACTTCTCAGAAGCTGCTAATTCTGATACTACATCTACATCCCTCAACAGCTCTCCACATTCACCTATTACTGGTCTACTCCAACTTAATGATGAAGGCATGGATGTTGACACTGGTATGGACTAGACATTGAATAGATTGTGAATAACACAGACTGAATCTCATTTACTTAGCTCTCATAAAAGCTGAGCCTCTGATAGCCATTGATTTATCATCTGATCTGTGGACAAACTCTCTCCTTTGCCAATTGGGCCTGGTGTTCAATCAGAGACATTCTCTTATCATATGTCAAACCTGTTCACAAGGAGTAATGGGCAGTTTCATCAAAGGCCATCTCCACAACAAGCATGATAAAACTATTTCAAGTCAACAAGTGGAAGAACTAGCTGAGCTTATTGCATACTACAAGATTGCTGCTCTTCCAGCTGATCTTGTATACCCCCAGAGCATTGGTCCTGCTGTTGAAGGAGTGGCTGTAGGACCTAAAGGGCTTTACTGCACCCAGTGTTTTCATGGGTTCAGTGCATCACAATCACTTGTTGCACACTGGAAAACATCCCATGCTGACAGAGGACGATTTGATGTGTTCACAAGCCAAGGAGAAGCCCATTTACAAGCTTTCAGCTCAGGAAGTGGATTTCATAAATTTCCAGTAGATCCTGCTCTGTCCTTGACTGCCACATCAACACTCCTTGATATTTTTCTCAAGACTAAAAAGAACAAGCACATGCTCCACCATATTCATCCACCCCCTATCTGTGCTTCTGATGTGCCTCCTCTCCTTCAAACCACCTAGTGGCACATTCATCTCAAGGACTTTATTAGTTCTACACCTCAAGTGCAGAGCCTGCTAGCTCTCATTCATTTGCCCAATGCCTCCTCACCTCCACATCTGCAACTGTTACATACAGGAGTAGTCCAGTATCAACACACTATTTATTCTCTTGCTCACAAGTCTCCATTTATGGTACACAAGGTCTTGCTTCAGTGTCCTCTGTGAGCCCTACTATACCACCATATCTTGTCTCTGTTATCCTGATATCATTTCACTGCAGGCTTGATGAACATGGCAAAGCATGGAAGCCACTGAATGATGACAAGACTTTGAGATCATATGCTATGGTGCTGGTTCAGCTGATCCAGTCTCTCCTGCTCTCTGTCTCCAATCACAATTCTACTGCCAATTCTACTGCTTACCAGTATCCTATCTCTCCCTCACTCAGCAAAGTCCTCAAGGCTTTAGAGCAGGCACTCCTCACCAACAGTCCCACTTTAGAGATGGCAATTCACAATTTGGCCTTCTGTCTGTTCAGTCCTCAGAACCACATGCAAGAGACTGGAGACTATAACAAATGGAATGACCCCATGGAATATTTCATAGCCATTCACAATCTCACACTTTATGGAAATTTCAAGTCTCCAAAGAATGTGACCCAGCTTTTTGCAACTTTGGAGTATCTTATCCGAGAAACTACTCTCTATGAAGGAAATAGCCATGCAAAAGCTACAGGGGCTGATTATTACCAGTATGTATATCTACTCACTTGATTGAGAACTGTTTACCAAGTTTTCAACTATAGGTCTGTAACTGATGTTGCAATGACCACCATCCATGCAGGAATAATTTCTCCATTCAATGCTGTCATTCACTATCAGCAATGGGCCTCTGCTCTTTCCTATGCCTCTACTTCACCCCCAATCACACGTGTTAGCAAAGATGGTCTCGACATCACATATGGCACATCTATCCTGAATGTTCCCAAATGGCACCAAGGATTGCATCAGCTGCACATAGAGCTAGAGACTGCTCTGGCACAGTTTCTCTATAGGAAGAGCTTTGGTCTGTCTCAGCTGACCTCAATGGAGGATGATTGGGCTAATGATAATTATGGATACTCATGGATGGATGAGGCAGCTAGGCATATCACTGGTGAATGGGACCTGCTTGGACACATGTTGATGGATCAAGATCTGAAGCTTGCAACAGCATCAGCTGAGGGCACATTCCTATGGAACAAACTGGCTCTGATGCAGTTGATGCAGCGATGCAACAAATTTGTCTGGCAACTTGGATTCTTTGGCTTTGCAACAAATGGACAAGCTTCTCATGTTGCTGAATTTGTTGAACACAAGATCCATAACAGCCACCATCCTCAGACTATTTTTCAGCATGGAACAGACCTGTGGATGGTAATTCGATGAAGCAAGTATGAAAACTTGGTTGATGCAGTGGACTTCTGGCCTGTCAAGTGCCATTCTGCATTCACAGCCTTGTATGAACAGTATATATTGCTTTTGCAGCCACTTGAGGCACTTTTTGCCTCAGTTCTTTGGGGTCCAGAGACAGCTCAGCTATATCAACAGTATTTGTTCATGAACATGGAGTCACCTATCACTCCAGAACACTATCAAAAGTTCTTTTTTGACACTACTGCAGTGTTTCCAGGATCACGGATTGGTGCTCGGGACTATCGGCATTTGACAGTGGAAATTGCTCAGATATACATTGGTCCCAACTTGACTGTAGATATAGATGACAACAATATTCTTGCTGCACAACGAGGCCATACTGCACAGACTGCATGGTAGAAATATGCACCAGAGGAGAACCATATACCCACAATGTCTAGTGACATGCTTTTGAAGTTTGGAGAGGCTTCAGAGGCATGGTGGCAGATAACAGGCTTCTGTGATGGATATACTCCTCAACAGCCATGGGCCCATCAACACTGGCAGAGTTCAAGGCCTATCACAACTGTTTCTTCTCAAGTAGACCACAGTCACTCAGCACAGTCAGATGTTGCATCTCTTCTACACAAGATGGAGGCAAGCCTGACATCACAGATGGAGAGACTTCAGCATGACATCTACTCTGATGTCCAAAAGCTGTTTGCAGACTTCATTGCCTTGCAGACATTGAACACCACACATCCACACCCCATTCCATCAGCTATGCCAGCTGTGTCTTCAGGCCAGCAGAATCAACTACCCACACCTTTATCTCCACAACGATTCTCATCTCCCACATCACCTAGCCCTACACTGTCATATACCAGTCTGCCACCTGGGGAAACAGAAACTTCTGTTGTCCTGAGTGAGTCTGCACAGTCAGCAGTTGCACATGCCACAGCTCCAGTTCCCTGTCCTCTGCTGATCTCAGATCCAATGCCAGCATCTCTTCAACGGTTGTCTCACACATTACGGAAATCACACCAAGTCTTTGACAGGATACAGCCCACATGGATATGGCATCATGATCTAGACCATGATGCAGTGTCCTACTTGCAGCAATGTCTAAACACATTTTTCTGTCCTGCCATCTCTGCACCAGTCTTTCGCTCCAATCCTCAGATGATTGCCACTGCACTTGCACTCTCTGGTGTTGGCACCTTCATTGCCCATTTGCCCACAGGCATGGGAAAAAGTCTCATTTTTCAGATACCTGCATGCATTCAACCAAATGTGACAAATCTAGTGGTCATACCCAACGAGTTTCTTCTCCGAGAACAAGTACAGAAGGCCAAGGATGCTGGCTTGAAAGCAGAGCTATGGACAGCCTCCAAACCATTTCCCTCCCCTACTCATGTGAATCTTGTTTTCATGGCTTTGGAATCTGCTGTTTCAAGAACATTTGAGCGGTATGTAGGGCTCATGTGTTTCAAAGGCAACAAAGCTGAAATTCAAATATGGACCACAGGACACTTCCTCAGATAAAGCCCTCTCTAAAGCGTCTTTTCATCGATGAGGCCCACCAGATCCAGACAGCAACATATCGGTCACAGTTTGGAAAGCTCCATGCTCTGATGCCAAATGAATGCCAAAAGATTTTCCTGACAGCCTCATTGCCACATGCCCAGACACATTCATTTTTTGACTCCCTCACTCTATCTCCATGCACATTTGTCATTAAAGCTCCCTGCCATCAGCCCCAGCTTGCATACCACATTGGAGAGTACAACCACAACCACATTACATCCAGCCAAATACTGCACTCTCTTCTCTCACATCTTAACAGACATGTCTTCAAGCCAGAAGACCGGGGCATCATATTCGTCTGTGATAAAAAAGCCTGTGACAGGCTTCAAAAGGATCTCCAGAGCTGTGGTGTCACTAAAACATATTCTGGCATGTCAGAAGCCACTCAAAATGAGCAACACTGGCTCTCTGGCATGTTTTCATGGATTGTTGCAACAACATGCATGATTCATGGTATTGACTATGCCCATATATGGGCTATTATCTTTGAGGACTTGCTATATGGACTAGTAAATGTCTACCAGGGAGCTGGCCATGTAGGCCAAGATGGAAAGACTGGATACATCTTTGCATTGCAGAGTGTGAATGTCCACTTTGTTACTAAACCAGCTGCAGATCCTGCAGACTTTGATCCTGAATGTAGGACAGAAGGAATTGCTTGGCTCAAGGGCCAACAGTGCCGTCGAGTTGCCTTTCACCAGCTGTTTGATGTCACAAACCTGACATGCAGAGACATTTCTGGTGCAGTGTCTTGTGATGTTTGCAATCCTGAAACACCTATCAACCTCCACTTTCAGCTTGCATTACGTCCTCAGCCAACCTCTCACTCATCTATCTACTTGTCTGCTCCATCTACACAGGCACCATCCAACTTCTTGTCCAACCATGCCTCATTTTCACATGTTCATGTTCCCCTTGAAACTCGATCTGAAGTGTCTTATTCAGTGGGCATCACCAAGCAGAAACAAGACAAGGCTCAGTTGCTGGACAAGTTTGCATCACTACTGAGTGGCAAGTGTGCAGCCTGTCTGTTCCTGTGGAATGATCTTGTTCTTCATGATCCAAAGCACAGCACTCTAGAGACATGCAGAAGAGGAAAATCCATCCCAAATCTCATTGGTTGGATTGAGATGAAGAAGAAGTTCAAGTTTCAGCAATATGCATATTGTTATTTCTGTGGATTTCCTCAAGGTTTCTTTGCACCAAGTTGTCATGGAACATTTGGAGCTAGATGCAAATTGGCTGACTGCATTGTGCTCTTGCTGTGGTTTATTTTCCATGACCAAGATCTCATGCAGGAGCTGGCTGCTCAGTTCTCACCACTCCAAAAACTTCTTCAATCTCACAATAACATCCTCTCAGCTAGCCAGTTCTTTGACTGGTGTGTCATCACAGACAATGAGGCCAAGGGCTTTTACAGAGGACTGGAGTTAGTTTGCATTTTTGTGCAGTATAAGAAATGGTGTTAGATAAGCTGTATTTCTATAATAATACTAGTCCTTTTTTTTCTTCATTCCCCAGTGGGGTTGCAGCTGGATCACATCATGATTTTTGTGACCAATTGACACTGCTCAGCTCCAGTACAGTGACAGCTGAGTCACATAAAGGTTACATAAAGGTTTATGTAACTAATTGTCACTATACAGCTATATTCAAAGACAACTTGATAGAAAGAGACTAAATAGTAACAAATAGTCACATAAAGGTTTCTGTGACCAATTGTCACCATGCTAGAGTTGTGTAGTGACAATTGGTCACAGAAATCTTTGTGTGACTATTTGTCACTATTTAATCTTTCCATCAAGTTGTCTTTGAATATTGAAACTCAGTTGAGGACACCATTATAACACCTCTTGAGCTGCAACCACTATCACCACCACCACCACCACCA
>KQ962306.1:46038-65116 GCA_001563735.1 Leucoagaricus sp. SymC.cos | reverse complement strand
ATCGCTCTCTCTATCTTAGGTTGTTGTTTGGCCAGAGAACAAGCATTCGGTTCCACTTCACTGCAAAAGCAAGTGGAGGAAAAAGGTTGTCACTTAACCAAAGAAAAAGCATTTCTCCATCAACAAGGTCTACCATACATTTCTATAATGTCTACTGGATGATTTTGCGCCCCCTCTACCTCTGAAGATGAGGGCATGATACCTAAACCCCCTTCCTATCTCCTTCAATCTGAATGCCCATCTACCTCACAATCTTCCCCTCTTTTCCAAACCCCAATGGAAACTCCATTAGCACACCCCTTACAGATGATGACTTTCAATCCGCTCTATACCCCAACAGTCTCATGACCTAGTCAGCCATCTCCCCGACCACCACCTCCCTATTCAGAAATAGAAATGACGTCGATGGAAGACATTCTGCAGTTACAACAAACCCAACCTATCCCCGGATCATTTGACAACTTCAAAAACAGTCAGGAACAACAACAAGACAATGAAGAAGATGAAGACAAAGAAGAAGATGAAGAGGTATCATTTGACAACTTCAAAAACAGTCAGGAACAACAACAAGACAATGAAGAAGATGAAGACAAAGAAGAAGAAGACAAAGAAGAAGACAAAGAAGAAGATGAAGAGGAAGACAAAGAAGAAGAAAGTGAAGAAACAGAAGATTTGCATGAGACTATCAGAGAAACAGATGAAACAGGACAGGCCCATGATGATCAAACTGCAGTGATCACAGAAACATTGGCCACCCTAAACATCTCCATGGATCCACCCTCTCCTTCACATGTCCTTATGACCCCTACTACAATGGTTCTTAACCCCATACCAGCTCAACCCCAAGCAACTCCTTCCTCATGGCCTGCTATCCCTCCCTTGGCATCTACCTCATTGTTACCTTCAGCATCAGCACCATCGTGGCCATCCTCCTTGGAACCACAGCCACCTTTCCCCATTATGCTTTCCCAAGGCCCACAAACACCACCACCACCATCTCCATTAATATGATCTCCCCCTTTAATACCAATGTCATCACCACCATCTCTAACACAACCACAGCCACAGCTGTCCCTGCAACTTGCATCATCACAACCACCAGCAGCACTTCCGCCTCTACTAGTAGCACTTCTGCCTCCACCAGCAGTACTTCTGCCTCCACCAACAGCACTTCTGCCTCTACTAGCAGCACTTCCCCCTCCAGTGGTACCTCCTACAGGACTCTCAGTCAGACCTCCCACAGGACCACCAGCAGGACCCCCACCTCCCATCACACCTGTTGTCATGGCTGCCGCCAACCCTCCTGAACCCACCTTCATGGGCCTGAAGGCTTTTGATGGGAATAGAGATAAGTTCAAGCAGTGGTTATTATCCAGTGAAATCTATCTTGCTGCCAAACAGAATACCTACCCCGATGACCAGACTAAGATATGGTACATCCTTGCCACCATGCAAGAAGGCCCAGCCAACACTTGGGCAGCTCAATTCATTGCTTCCCACACCACTCCCCCAGCTCAACCCAGTGGACCATCCACTATCACTCTAGGCATCTACAATGCCTTCATCACTGCCCTCTGCACAGCATTCACCCCTGCTAACCAACAGGCCTTTGCCCTCACCAAACTCAAGAACATGCATCAACGAGGACTCCCTCTAGAAGACTTCATATCAGACTTCAAAAACTATGTCCAACTCTCGAAGATCACCAACGAAGGAGTCATCATCGACTACTACTGACAGGCCATCAACCCTCAAATCACCTGACAAATCGACACCCAGATCACCCTCCCTACCACCATTAATGAGTGGTACACTCAATCCCACAACCTCGACGACAATTACCATCATGCAGCCACCCTCTACAGTCAAGTCACCTCCTTACCAGGATACTGACAGGCTCAACACCAATATCAACACAGATTTCCCCCTCACTGACCACTGCCTCACTCCACCAATTCCTATACAGACTACTACTGCTGCCCACAATCTTCCACCCCTTATCATGATCCTAACGCCATGGACATCGACTATGCCTACTTCCAAAACCTTGACCAGCAATATCTGGACAACAAAGAGGAATTAGACCCCTACCCCTACAAAGACGATGACATTATCTATGAGGAAGATGAAGAGCAGGACCTTCTCCCTAAGCAAAACAAAGATACCTATACCCTGTCTGACGCCACCCTCAATGCCATTTTCACCCCCACTGAACGACAATGCTTTCTTAGAGGAGAATGCTTCAAATATGGAAGAAAAGGTCACCACGCCCACCAATGCCCCCTCCGTCAAGCCTGACAAACCCAATGCCCCTCTCAACAGGGACCCTCACACCTCCCATCTCATCAATGCCCCTGTCAGCCAGTCACTTAAGCAGTGAACACTATCAACATGGCTCGCACTACTGCCAACATCATCGATAATGTGGCAGAGGAGCATAGAGATGTAGTCAAAGCAACTTTCTCAGATTTTTAGATACAGAATGCCTTGTACCAATGAACAATCTCTCTCAATCATTTTTGGACCTTGTCATGATTCCCTGTGAGCCCTCAAACTCTTTTAGTTATCTCTCTCTCAATATTCTATGCCCAAATCTCAGATCAATCCCTCTCACTGCCTTAATTGACTCTGGTGCACAAGAGAATTTCATCAATGCTGATTACATTCAAAAACACAGTTTACCAACCCTTCCATTGAAACAACCTATCAAACTTTACTATGCAGACAGAAGCTCCAATCCAGAATCAATAGTAGAAACCTACATAAATCTTCAAACTCAAATCAATAACCGACAATGCAACATATGCATTCTAGTTACTCGATTAGCCAGGAAAACCCTCATTTTAGGAATCCCCTTCCTTGAGCAATACAACCCAGATATTGACTGGAAGAAACATACCTTCACATGGAGAAACCTGTGCACCCAATACATGGAACTTCTCCATTCACTAAATCGACTCACTGATCAATCCTCAGCAGTACTAGACCAATTATTGGTCCTTCACTCTACAGAAACCCCAATCAATAATTGGGAATATGATTCATTACTTCATGATAAATACTCTATAAACCATAATGAATATGACATTCAAACTGAGCTTTCCCATATCGTTACCACTCCCTTGGAGTTAAATTACAAATCCACCATCACTACTCAACTAGCTCAATCAAAAACTACGACTGAAACGATTCCTTTTGAAAAACTGATGCCTTCCAAATTCCATCATTATTGATCTCTATTTAACAAGACCCAATCCAAACAATACCCCCCTACATGACCTTACAATCACAAAATCAATCTCAAAGAGACATTCAAACCCATCGCCTATAAACCTTATCAACTCTCTCTCATGGAAACCCAAATTCTCAAAGAATTTATTGACGAGAACCTGCGAAAAGGATACATTCATAAATCTGAATCCCCTATGGCATCCCCATTCTTTTTCATAGGAAAGAAAGATGGCAAACTTTGACCTTGTCAAGACTACCACTATCTTAATGACCATACAGTCAAGAACGCATACTCCATCCCACATATATCAACTATCATGGATAAACTCAAGAACGCCCAATACTTCACCAAACTCGACATCCGACATGGATATAAAAGTATTAGAATTTGCAAAGGAGACAAATGGAAAGCCACATTCCGAACCCCATTCAGTCTCTTCAAGCCAATGGTTATGTTTTTTGGTATGACCAACTCCCCTGCCACATTCCAAAACATGATGGACACGATCTTCACTGACATGATACATGATGATCTCATCCTTATTTATATGGATGACATCCTAATATTTGCACTGACTATTGCTGAATTAACTGCACATACTGAATGAGTCTTCAAAATCCTCAAAGAAAATGACTTGTACTTAAAACCAGAGAAATGCAAATTGAAGAAACAATAACTAACCTACCTCAGTTTCATCATTTCCCCCAACAAAGTCAAAATGGATCCTGTGAAACTCAAAGGAATACAACAATGGCCCACTCCAATGATGACTCGAGATGTCAGGAAGCTCATAGGATTCACCAACTACTACTGCAAATTCATCCATCACTATGCCAACCTTACACAATCACTAAACGCTCTACTATCCAAAAAGATGCCATTTAACTGGTCCAATGATGCTGAAACCACCTTCAAACTCCTCAAACAGGAATTCACCAAACCAACCCTCTTATTCGTCCCTGACCCTACTAAACCATTCCAGATGGAATGTGATGCGTCTAAATATGCCTCAGGAGCAATCCTTTACCAAAACAACCTCAATGGTAATGAGAAGCCAATCGCATTCTTTTCCAAAACCTTCTCACCAGCAGAACAAAACTATGACATTTACAATCACAAACTCCTCGCTGTAATATGAGCACTCAAGGAATGGAGACATCATTTAGAAGGATCCCCACATCCTGTAATCATTTGCTCTGATCACCGCAACCTCACATACTGGAGGAAACCTCAAGATTTCAACCGATGACAAGGATGCTGGCACAAAATATTGTCACAATTTAATTATCAAATACAACATGTCCCAGGATCCAAACTTACAGCAGTTGACACACTATCCCAATGTCCAGACCACATTCCAAAGAATGACGATGATAACAAAGGCATTGTTATGCTCCCCGATGACATCTTCCTTCACCACATCACCGTCCTCTACAACAACTGCTTTATTAATTTAATTGACATGGCTCTTCAGCAGCAAATTACCAAGTCAACAAAATATGACCCCCTCTCTACACAAATGCTCAAAGCACTTTTACAAAATAAACCTGAAACTATTGACAAATGATACTCTATCTATCCCACTGATCACAGACCACTTCTATTGTTTGAAGGTTGAGTAATCATCCCACAAGATCAATCCCTACAACACGAGATCATATCCCATTATCATGACCACCCACTTGCTGGCCATCCTGGACAACAAGAAACTTACCACTTAGTGAAAAAGCATGTCTATTGGCCAGGCATGAACATGTTCATCAAGAACTATGTTCAAGGCTGCACACTCTGTCAACAGATGAAAATCAACTGTCACCTGACTAAACCTCCATTCCAACCCATCAACGTCCCAAAAGTAACTTGACCATTCACTCATATAGGCATGGATCTTATCACAGATCTACCTCCCTCCCAGTTTTACGACAACCATGAATACAACTCTATTTTGTCCATAGTGGACCATGGACTTTTGAAAGGGGCTATTTTCATCCCAACAACCAAAACTGCAACTGCAGATGACATTGCATGACTATTCCTCACTCATTTCTTCCCCTATTACAGTATCTCCAACAAGATAATTTCTGATTGAGATCCCAGATTTTCCACCAAATCCATTCAGGCCTTATTCAGCCAACTAGGAATAACTCAAGCCTTTTCAACTGCCTATCATCCCCAAACCAATGGAACAGTAGAACACTACAATCAAGAAATCGCAGCATATCTATCCATATACTCCTCCCAGAACCCACATGACTGGTCAAAACACATCTAACTAGGAATAACTCAAGCCTTTTCAACTGCCTATCATCCCCAAACCAATAGAATGGTAGAACACTACAATCAAGAAATCGCAGCATATCTATCTATATACTCCTCCCAGAACCCACATGACTGGTCAAAACACATTCCTATCTTACAATTTGTTCACAATTTGAAACCTCACACCAACCATCAACAAATGCCACACAAACTTATTCTCAGAATTACCCCTCTTGGCATCCCCACTATCCTCGAAACTCCCTCAGTTGACTCTTCTGAAGAAAGACTACGTGCTCTAGATCATGCCTGAAATGAAGCCATCACCTCTTACAAACTCTCAGCTGAACGAATGGCACAACGGATTACCTCAACCTTCAAACCTTTCAAACAACATCAGAAAGTATGGCTGGAAGCCACCAATCTCCACCTATCCTACCCCTCTTCAAAAATAGCACCAAAACAACAAAGCCCCTTCACTGTCAAACAAGCAATTTCTCCACTAGTCTACAAGCTCAATCTCCCACAAACCTGGAAGATCCATCCAGTCTTTCATGCATCACTCCTTATGCCATACAACGAAAATGATATACATGGCCCCAATCTCCCACTTCTGCCTCTGGATATGGTTGAAGGAGAAGAACAATACAAAGTGGAAGGAATAGTAAATCACTGCCTTTGTAGCAAAGGACTACAATATCTTGTCAAGTGAAAAGGATATGGACATCAAGAAAATGAGTGGATACATGAAGAGGAGTTAACCCAATTCACTGACGAACTCATTCAAGAATACTTAACCTCCCACGTTGTCAAATGGATACCTAGTCCAACATCTAAAAGGCGTAGTAGGTGATTGCCTAAAAAGAAATACTAAATGCCTTCCAGTTCTACAAGTTCCATTTCCATCATCAATACTATCCCAAACATCCCCTTCTCTAATCCTACCACTCTACATTCTCTCAATGATGTCTCCAAAGCACATGCCTGCTTCTCTCCCCCAAACTGCCCCAAACCCCTCAACCACCATGACACCTCCCCCTCCCGGCCTGACTCAGGAAGCCAGAATACACCAGGTAGCCCTCATAGAAGTGGCTCACCACATCCCTACCCTGCAAACCCTAGCATCATCTTCCACCAACCCAGAGATGTACCAATGAGCTCTCAGCAAGTACAAACAGGGAACATTTACTCCCAAAACAATCCTCTACCTAGCTGGCTGCCCAGCCAATGGCCCATATTCATGGGGTGGAGTAAGTCTGACATTGAATGGTTGGTCCATAGCGAACGACGATGACGAGACTTCTGTCAAGGACTATCAACACCTACTGACCTCAGCGTTTTCAATACTCTCTGTTCTCTCTACCGACATCGAAGTACCCTCTGCGCAGCAATTGACTGCATTAACTGCAGCATTGACCACATTAGCGATTTTCTCGGTGCATCATCAATGGCAGATAGTCAGAGATTACCTAGCCATCACCCGAGATGAAGCTCTTCCATTCCACGAGTGAACCAGCAGGATGGTAACATGGGAACTCATCTATCCTCAGACCCACTTCTGCCCTTGACACGTCGCTCACGCCCTTCTCAGATAAGTTCACCCCAAATGTGAGATCCATCCCAACCAGATATTCAATCTCGCTGTGGCCACAGGGGACATCACCCCCTTGATTGCCCTTTCCTTACTTGCAGTGCCTGTCAACTCCAATCACTGGGACACAGAACAATTGACTGCGTCGAATACATCTGCCCCCACTGTCACCACCGAAGACCAGGACATGGATGAAACAAATGTCCACTGACTCGCCACCTCCCTCGACCATCTTCCCCTTCCAGTCAGTACTCCAATCACATCAATTACAATGACATCAATGATGTCACCTTCGCCAACATTACAGGAAGCCCTTGTTAACGTCATACACAATCAATATCTCCTACCTTGCAGTTGTTCTACAGCTTTTACTATTGGCCTTCTTGTACTTGTTATCATCTTATTTATCACAGGACTTTGTCTTTTGATCCTTTTTGTGACTATTTGGTAGTGCTTCTCTCAGACACTTCGAGTCTACAGACAGGCTAATGTTAGACTCTATCAACCACTTACCCTTATTTTTACCATTCCCGCTTCTGTAACGGTGATCTCTTTCCTTTCTCAATATTCTATTTATTACTCATATATATACTTGTCTACATCTGATTCTTGTACACTAGTTTAGTCTTGTTCGACTATACACCTTTACTCTTTGGACTCTATGTCTGGGCAAGGTCTAGTCCCTGAGTGTTTCTCTCTCATTACCTTTGCATAGGCCCAAGTCTGTATAGACAGCCTCCCTAAAAGGGATGTTACGAGAATGATCCCTAACACAGATAACAGTGGGAGTGGGCTACACACATAAAGCATAAAGCCAGGCTGAATTGGAAGGAGGTACTAATCAAGTACTTGGTAGTAGCACCTGACTGGGAATCAAGAACATCAAACCACATGGTGGTAGTATCAGTGTGTTGAGAGTTGCACATAATCCTAGGGCTATTTGCAAGAGTAAAGGAGCTAGCTATGTGAGACCTCCCTATAACTGCCCATATATCAGTAGCAGTGACCTGCTGGCCATCTGCCTTAAAGAAAGGACCATCCACAACCTTAAGATATGATTACAAATATGGCAGAGCAGCCTCAACCCCACTCTCAGTGAGGGAGAGGAGATGTTGAATACCAACCTTCACTAGGTCTATCTCACTCTGGGAGGCAATACAAGAGGTAAGGAGGGAAATTCCCCCATATGCAAAATGACAGGAGTCGATGTGGAGGTCACTCTTGCTGAGAGAGTGGTTGGCAGCCTCAACTAAAGTAGGAAACTGTGAGGAAGAGGGGAGTGGGTCAATCTTAACAAGGACCTGGTGCCAAGAAGGACTGAAAATGGTCAATTTGACCTTGTGCTTGGGGAGTGCCAGAAGAATAGAGGCTTAATGTATTGTGATGATGCAATTAGAGGGGAGAGAAGGAACAGTCTTGGCCAAATTGACTAAAGACATGATATTGTGGACAGTGTTAGTATAACTACACTTGGCACTGGAGGGAGGAGAAGGGCACTTAGCAGACCAAGCAGGCCTAGGAGGAGGAGCCAGCTTGGAAGCTGAGAGAGGACAGGCAGTGGCCTCAGATAGAGGGCCACATGCTGGGAGCAGAGAGGGCAGGGCCAGCTGAATCAGCTGTACCATAGATCAAAGGGGGACACTGCAGAGCATCACAGGGAAGCATGTCATGCAAGGCCAAAGTCAAGGTAGGTGTATTGGGAGAGTCATTGAAAGGCAGAGTATGCTATTGCAATATAAATATATGCCCCACCATTGCTGACAGTGCATGAGCAAAGCACATGTAGTCCTGCTCATCTTTCCAAGGCTTACTAGCCAAAGCAGTGAGTGATTCATTGAGGAGAGAAACCCATCCCACCAAGTCAGCAGAGAGGTCTGAAGAAAAGTAGCCCTGGTCACCAGAAGCCAGAGGATAAATATGAGGGGCAAATATACTTGCCTCATGAGAAAGAGTTCCAGTAACTGGAGAAGGAGAGACTGGGGGAGCAGGAGTAGCAGGGCATGACATGGATAGTGCTAGATAGGGCTGAGGAGGAGAGAGCTCAGTGACAGCTGAGCTATACTTTTTCTTGCCCTTACTCTTATGCCAAGGAATAGGTATAACAGGATCAGGAGGCCCAAAAGGAAGGACTGATGCATGAGGAGTAGAGAGCTCTGCCATCTCAGCATTACCTCTCTGCAATGGTGTGGGGCTCAACATTTCAGCCTCAGACTCAACAACATCCTCATCCCAAGGACAATTCTTCAAACTACCTATATACTGACTTATATCATCAGACATAGCAAATACTAGAATATGACCAAAATCCAAAGATGATGGTGGTGTGTGGGAAAGAAGGGATAGTTGCTCTCTCCTCATGCTTCATAGCAAGCATTTCAACAATAGCATCATTCTATCTTTATACCATAATAGTAGTTCTTGGCTTAGAGAATTGCAGTCTTCCTACTCCCTTGATAGTAACAATGTATCTCATATTGTCACTAATTTCAATATCATCACATGAGCAGTCTGAGCTATCACCAACATGGATCTATTGGTATCTACAGAAGCTGGTTCTTCTCTTGAGAAGCTATCAACTGTCATTGTGGTTTCTTTATTGAATTATAAGAATACATCATCATTAGCTGCCCTCTCTATCTCAGAGAAAACATTCCTATCACCACACTAAGTCAATTTATTGACTTTCTCACTTACAATCCATAGGCATTTGCTTTTAACACTGATGCTCCCACTCTTCCTCCCCCCTCTACTCATCTACATTGACATGCTGGGCTGCACCTTAGCATCTCCACATCTGCATCCAGGTTGACATTAGTTGTGCTGGTAAGCTCTTTTTTCTTGACTGTAGTCTAGTTTTTGGTTATCTGCTCTCAGACTCTTCTTTTGTACTTTATTGTCTCAATTTCTCTAATAGTAGCACTATTTCTCTCATGTCTCTAGTGCTTTTGGTCTCATATTCTGATGCTATATAGTTATGAGCATTTAAGTCTCTATTTAGTTTGTGGTTTCTTTCTTTATTCCTAGCTCTGTACTTGTACTTACATAGTTAGGTGTAGACTGTGATCAAGCACCATATAATAATTTTTTGATTTTAAAAAATAAAAATAAAAATAAAAAAGACCTAGTTTATCTCTATGGCTAACTCCTTCTATGATCTCCTATATCATAAATCATAGTAGCCTTATAGTTAAATTAGAAGCTTTGGCTCTGCAAAGCTTGCTACTTAATCAGTTGCTACTATCTTGTGAGACTGAGGGTCAACTCATTGATCTTGTAGACATCTCATGTTAATATCTATTATTAGTACCTGTATTTTTGCTATACTTATTCTTGAAAGTTACCTTTTCAAGGCTGAAAATAACATAGAATTATATGAGTTTGAAAGTTTTCAGTCAAAAGTCTATGACTTTGTTGCTATGCAAATCAGCACACTAAATATTATCAAAACTTATGCAGACAACATTGTTGACTCTAAAATACTCCAGTTTAAACTCTCAACTCTTTCAAAATATGATAAATATGATATGGCTCTATTTTTTAGCAAAGCAGAAAGAAACTTGTATTTATATATATGTAAAGATCACTCTGACATCACAGTCTACAAACTGTGTCAGTGTGTAGGCTGTATGTCCACCTTCTGCAAGAAATATCAGAGAAAGTCAGAAGGCAATCTATAATAGATTGACATTTCACACATACCTCTCACTCAGTTTGCCAAAACTCTCAAAGAAATTGTTCTGATATGCTTCTCATTAATGAATATCAGTGCCAAGCTCCTTCAAGGCCTCTAAACTAAAGAAAATCTGGCCATTTCTGATGCACATTAGAGAAAATAGTGTAATATACTCTTGAGTACCTCAGGGCATGACCTACAATTTGTTGGATATAAATGGCAGAAGCTTTGGAGTATTATCTACAAATCTTCCTTTGCTAAACTCAAGCTTTTACTTTATCTCCCAAAACTAGAGTGGCATCTGTTTACATTTTCTGAGGATAAAGAACAGATAAATGCAGATATCTAACAGGACTGTGCTAGCTCTGTGAATTAACTTAGAGTCATGTGTAAGACTAATTTACTTGTTGGAGATTAGTCCTTCACATTACCTTTCTCTATAAGTACTCTAATTAGAATCAAGCTCAAAAGTTATGGAGAATTGATTTCTGTCTAGAAAGCTTGTCTAGATCTAACTCATAGAGACTTCTGTGACAGAAAGGTGTGGTCAAGCCTTAGTGTCAATGTTCTGAAGAACAAGCTACACCTTTTTAATCATGATATCAGAGGAGCATACACTTTACTTGAAAAATATGGAACTGCTAATATTGTTCTGCAAAAGAGAATGACATTGATTGAGGAGATCTATTCCTGCTATTTCTATTAGTAGATCCTTATTGCATGAACAGAATTGAGGATGCCTTTGTATTCTCTGCTAGTAACTATTTTCTTAGATACAAAGAATACTAACTAATTATTTAATAATTGAACACTAAATAGTGACAGAGCTCTATGCAAGTAGAGCAGTTAGTGGTATGCTATCCCTCTTGTTGATGGATTTTATCAAATACAATCAACATCAAGGTGCATTGATGTTACTAAATATTTATAAAAAGTGAATACTAACTAAGAATGAAGGCTTCAGCTCAATCAAATATTTATATTGATATACCAAGCATTCTTCAAATCATAAATAGTATTAACACATATTGTAATGCCTATACTGTTCTTTCATGTAAAATTGATACTCAAGACCAATAAATTTGTGAAAATTCTAGAAAATAGATAGAGGTACAGAGCATTCATCAAAGAGAGACTATCAAATTCCTTGCTTGAGTTTTTGAGCATAGACAACATGCTAGTCATAATCTGTTTTTATAGCAAAAAATCAATACTTTAAAGAACAGCAATCTAAATTGCTAGTACTACATGCCTCTGTTTTTTTTTTTTTTTTAACTCAAAAATTTATTAGGTGGTACATGTTAGCAGTCCGCCCCCCAGAAGAGCTGAGGTACTAAGATAAATACAAATGGTCACCAAACTCTAACTAAGCATCTATCAGCCTTAGCTACCAGAGAGACCATCCATCAAAGCTCAGCTCCAACAATTCCCACTCTTCAGTCACCGACTGAATGGAGGTACTAGGTAATAGTTGATCCAAAGAGGTTCAACCCAGTGGTGTCAGGACAGCACACGTGCAGACTAGCCACCAGCATGGGAATGTATGGTTGCCCATCGTGGTTGACGATGAGCAGTGAGAGGGCATGGGGTTCCCTCAAGAGATGCCGGCGCGTATTCTGATGCTATATAGTTATGAGCATTTAAGTCTCTATTTAGTTTGTGGTTTCTTTCTTTATTCCTAGCTCTGTACTTGTACTTACATAGTTAGGTGTAGACTGTGATCAAGCACCATATAATAATTTTTTGATTTTAAAAAATAAAAATAAAAATAAAAATAAAAAAGACCTAGTTTATCTCTATGGCTAACTCCTTCTATGATCTCCTATATCATAAATCATAGTAGCCTTATAGTTAAATTAGAAGCTTTGGCTCTGCAAAGCTTGCTACTTAATCAGTTGCTACTATCTTGTGAGACTGAGGGTCAACTCATTGATCTTGTAGACATCTCATGTTAATATCTATTATTAGTACCTGTATTTTTGCTATACTTATTCTTGAAAGTTACCTTTTCAAGGCTGAAAATAACATAGAATTATATGAGTTTGAAAGTTTTCAGTCAAAAGTCTATGACTTTGTTGCTATGCAAATCAGCACACTAAATATTATCAAAACTTATGCAGACAACATTGTTGACTCTAAAATACTCCAGTTTAAACTCTCAACTCTTTCAAAATATGATAAATATGATATGGCTCTATTTTTTAGCAAAGCAGAAAGAAACTTGTATTTATATATATGTAAAGATCACTCTGACATCACAGTCTACAAACTGTGTCAGTGTGTAGGCTGTATGTCCACCTTCTGCAAGAAATATCAGAGAAAGTCAGAAGGCAATCTATAATAGATTGACATTTCACACATACCTCTCACTCAGTTTGCCAAAACTCTCAAAGAAATTGTTCTGATATGCTTCTCATTAATGAATATCAGTGCCAAGCTCCTTCAAGGCCTCTAAACTAAAGAAAATCTGGCCATTTCTGATGCACATTAGAGAAAATAGTGTAATATACTCTTGAGTACCTCAGGGCATGACCTACAATTTGTTGGATATAAATGGCAGAAGCTTTGGAGTATTATCTACAAATCTTCCTTTGCTAAACTCAAGCTTTTACTTTATCTCCCAAAACTAGAGTGGCATCTGTTTACATTTTCTGAGGATAAAGAACAGATAAATGCAGATATCTAACAGGACTGTGCTAGCTCTGTGAATTAACTTAGAGTCATGTGTAAGACTAATTTACTTGTTGGAGATTAGTCCTTCACATTACCTTTCTCTATAAGTACTCTAATTAGAATCAAGCTCAAAAGTTATGGAGAATTGATTTCTGTCTAGAAAGCTTGTCTAGATCTAACTCATAGAGACTTCTGTGACAGAAAGGTGTGGTCAAGCCTTAGTGTCAATGTTCTGAAGAACAAGCTACACCTTTTTAATCATGATATCAGAGGAGCATACACTTTACTTGAAAAATATGGAACTGCTAATATTGTTCTGCAAAAGAGAATGACATTGATTGAGGAGATCTATTCCTGCTATTTCTATTAGTAGATCCTTATTGCATGAACAGAATTGAGGATGCCTTTGTATTCTCTGCTAGTAACTATTTTCTTAGATACAAAGAATACTAACTAATTATTTAATAATTGAACACTAAATAGTGACAGAGCTCTATGCAAGTAGAGCAGTTAGTGGTATGCTATCCCTCTTGTTGATGGATTTTATCAAATACAATCAACATCAAGGTGCATTGATGTTACTAAATATTTATAAAAAGTGAATACTAACTAAGAATGAAGGCTTCAGCTCAATCAAATATTTATATTGATATACCAAGCATTCTTCAAATCATAAATAGTATTAACACATATTGTAATGCCTATACTGTTCTTTCATGTAAAATTGATACTCAAGACCAATAAATTTGTGAAAATTCTAGAAAATAGATAGAGGTACAGAGCATTCATCAAAGAGAGACTATCAAATTCCTTGCTTGAGTTTTTGAGCATAGACAACATGCTAGTCATAATCTGTTTTTATAGCAAAAAATCAATACTTTAAAGAACAGCAATCTAAATTGCTAGTACTACATGCCTCTGTTTTTTTTTTTTTTTTAACTCAAAAATTTATTAGGTGGTACATGTTAGCAGTCCGCCCCCCAGAAGAGCTGGGGTACTAAGATAAATACAAATGGTCACCAAACTCTAACTAAGCATCTATCAGCCTTAGCTACCAGAGAGACTGTCCATTAAAGCTCAGCTCCAACAATTCCCACCCTCTAGTCACCAACCAAACAGAGGTACTAGGTGATAGTTGATCCGAAGAGGTTCAACCCAGTAGCATCGGGACAGCACATGTGTGGACTAGCCACCAGTGCGGGAATGTATGGTCGCCCATCATGGTTGATGACGAGCAGTGAGAGGGCATGGGGTTCCCTCAAGAGATGCCGGCGCGTAAATGCGAGCACCACAGGATGACCATGATGAACTGGCGAAAATGCAGGGGAGCATAGCTACAACCCTGCGGAAAAGAGAAGAAGGCAGAGGAGTGAACTCAACTCAATGCCGGACAGGCCTGGTGCTATTGCTCACTAGACCGGAAAGAGGGTGGACCAGGGTAAAAGAACCCCAGCCTGAAAAAGGAAGAGTGAGTCAAGTGCAATGAAGCACTCGACTGAAATAGCAGCAGCTTATTCAGCTGAACTGTGGATTCAGGGTCACAAAGGTGACCAGGGGGCAGGTGTGGCCCAAGCACACCAGAGCATGCTCAGACCAGTGGAAGAACGCTCTAACTGACTGCCAAAGCAGAAGGGAGCAGAAGAGAGGAAGCAGAAGAGGCAGAGACTGCCTCCCCCACTAGGAAAAAGCACAGTGGAGGAGTGAGCTCGAACTCAACACCGAGAGAGCCAAGGTGCACTAGAACATCCAGTGCACCCCACAGTAAAGAGTGGACATTGCAAACCCTAAAGCAATGAATAGTACAGTCCATGGATGACCCGCAAGACCGTGAGAGAGAGTGCACCCCAGAGTGAAGGTGGTGGTATGTGGGAAAGAAGGGTTGAGTACTACATGCCTCAGATACCTCAGCTATGCTGGTTGAAAGTTGGTGATAGGATTATACTGGTAGAAAACCCTATTCAGGCTGTAGAGCATGAATGACTATTCAAGACATGTTCAAGTTCTTTTGTCACTTAAGTTAAATTCAATCTACAAAATCCAAGTGAGATAGACATAGTCAAAGTTGGCAACATACTCACCCTCTTTCACTGTGCTCCTTCTTGATTGTTTTTAGCTAATTGCTCTGAATATCTAATCTCTCATCTCTTTTGGCAACTTGATATTCACTACAATCTCATCTTAAACCTTAACTTACTAAAGTTTGTTCTTTTAAACAACAAGCATGACAAGAAACATGCTCACCCCCCTCACTTCAGAATTTTTCTTTATAGAAAACAACTTCATTCACCAGAATAGATAAAGAAGCCAGTGTTATAACTCTGGATAGCTTACTCTGGATAGGATCTTAGTCACCGACTGAATGGAGGTACTAGGTAATAGTTGATCCAAAGAGGTTCAACCCAGTAGCGTCAGGACAGCGCACATGCAGACTAGCCACCAGCATGGGAATGTATGGTTGCCCATCATGGTTGACAACGAGCAGTGAGAGGGCATGGGGTTCCCTCAAGAGATGCCAGCGCATAAATGCGAGCACCACAGGATGACCATGATGAACTGGCGAAAATGCAGGGGAGCATAGCTACAACCCTGTGAAAAAGAGAAGAAGGCAGAGGAGCGAACTCAACTCAATGCCAGACAGGCCTGATGCTATCACTCACTAGACCGGAAAGAGGGTGGACCAGGGTAAAAGAACCCCAGCCTGAAAAAGGAAGAGTGAATCAAGTGCAATGAAGCACTCGACTGAAATAGCGGCAGCTTATTCAGCTGAACTGCAGATTCGGGGTCACAAAGGTGACCAGGGGGCAGGCGTGGCCCAAGCACACCAGAGCATGCTCAGACCAGTGGAAGAATGCTCTAACTGACTGCTGAAGCAGAAGAGGCAGAGACTGCCTCCCCCACCAGGAAAAAGCACAGTGGAGGAGCGAGCTCGAACTCAACACCAAGAGAGCCAAGGTGCACTAGAACATCCAGTGCACCCCACGGTAAAGAGTGGACATTGCAAACCCTAAAGCAATGGATAGTACAGTCCATGGATGACCCGCAAGACTGTGAGGGAGAGTGCACCCCAAAGTGAAGGTGGTGGTATGTGGGAAAGAAGGGTTGAGTACTACATGCCTCAGATACCTCAGCTATGCTGGTTGAAAGTTGGTGATAGGATTATACTGGTAGAAAACCCTATTCAGGCTGTAGAGCATGAATGACTATTCAAGACATGTTCAAGTTCTTTTGTCACTTAAGTTAAATTCAATCTACAAAATCCAAGTGAGATAGACATAGTCAAAGTTGGCAACATACTCACCCTCTTTCACTGTGCTCCTTCTTGATTGTTTTTAGCTAATTGCTCTGAATATCTAATCTCTCATCTCTTTTGGCAACTTGATATTCACTACAATCTCATCTTAAACCTTAACTTACTAAAGTTTGTTCTTTTAAACAACAAGCATGACAAGAAACATGCTCACCCCCCTCACTTCAGAATTTTTCTTCATAGAAAACAACTTCATTCACCAGAATAGATAAAGAAGCCGGTGTTATAACTCTGGATAGCTTACTCTGGATAGGATCCCTAGACTGTAGTATTTATTTTCTTGATTATCTAGTGTCACTCTATACTCTCTATTCTCATTTACCTTATGTTACTCTGTGTCATTAGTATAAGTACCTTAGGTAGAGTACTGTACTCCTTATGCTTTATCAATTGTACTTTTCCCTCACTTGCCCTCAAGCCTTTGCTTTTATTGCAACCTGAGTTAGCTCTTAAGATTGTAATAGCAAGAGTCAGATGATGTTGAACAATTCATAGAGGAAATTTCAGAAACTCTTTTATCTCTACTCAGTTAGTATACAGAGAGTTGGGCCCAGAAGTATATCAAAGTTAAAGGAAGCATTCTTATAGATGAAGTCAGCTATGGAAAAACAGCTATCATCTTAGACCTCATTGATTATATGCACAAGTATATTATAAAGAAATTTATGTCAATATGATACATCTTTGGAAAGATCTCAGTGAAAGCCACTTGCATCATCATTCTATCTCATCTCATACATGAGTGAAGTTCTCAAAAAAATGTTATCAAAAACAGACAGTTTAAAGTTATTATTTTGACATCAATCTTCAATCTCAATAATCTCACTATTGCAGATATATAAGCAGCATATATTATCATTGTTGGGTCAAATATCTTCAAAAGCAGAGTATACCTAGATAAATTAGAGTTATTTGCTACTACTAGAAACTTGTTTTCTAGATATTCTAGAATAATATCTTGAATTTATAAAATGACTTTTTAGTATATAGAGAAGTGCAAAAATTGAAATAATAATAATAATAAGAAAATAGGACATTAGAAAGAAAAATAAATAAATAAAAATATTCTAGTTGCAAATAAAGTAGAAAAAATAAATAATATATATATTTATTACTAATATTTAATAGCTAAGAGAGATACTTCTTAGATATTGAGAAAAATAAATCAGAAAGAAGAAGTATTAGAGAGTGATAAAGTTTCACAGAAAAAATTATATGACAAAGTGACATAGTGATGAAATTAAGAGTAGTAAGAGAAAAATAAGTGAAAGAAGTAGTGTGAGAAGAAACTAATAAGAAATAATTATTAAGAATGATGACTGAGTATTATAGATTGACAATATAGAAAATAAAGAAGAAGACTCAGGTTATAGAAGGATATTAAATAAAAAGATTAATCTTGATAATATTAAAAAATTAAGAATAATTAAAAATATATATAATAAAAAGAAATAAGTTGAGATAAATAGAAGAAATATATATATAAGTTGAGATATGAGAATAAAGAAGAAGAGGTCTATAGTAGATTTATAGATAAATAATTAGAATAGAATAGGAAGTATCTAAGTAATAATATGATAAAGAGTTTATATATAAAATTAGTAGTAAAGCTATGTGATAGACTAGAGTTGCAGAGATAGTATATAATTAAGATGTAAGATAGAAAAGTAAGAGTAAATTAACTAGTTATAGATAAACAAATATAAGAAAAGAAGATAGAGATGAAGTAGTATAAAATAAGGAGAGATATAAATAATAGAACTTGTAGAGAAAATTATATAGAATTAATATTTATAGAGACTAGGAGATATAGTGACTCAAACAATTGTCCCAATATTTGGTACTTTTTGATTGTTGGCTTAATAGTACCACAACAAAGCTAAATAATACCAAAGTATTGGTAAATTACTGAAAGATGTTGATTGGGGCTATGAATTGAGCTAAGGTTTAAGTAATTTAATGAAGATCTCAAGGAGATATGCTCAATTCAATTTGATTACTTATTAGGACAATTGTTTGAGTAAGTATTAGAAATATAAGAATCTGATGGGAGACAAGTTTTCTGATATCAGAAACATTCAGATGGTTACCATAACAACTGTACCTTGGTTGGTTCCTGATCTCAAGCTATATAACAAGAGTTGAAACTGTTTCAGGCCCCCAATTTCATCATGTGCTCTATCTCTTCTGCTTAGAAAGAAAACATCCTTTCTCTTGCTTCCAATGGCTATCCTACTCACCAGATTGCTTCTAGAACTGGTGTTGAAAAGTCTACTGTGTCCAGAGTCCTTCAGAAATACCTTTCCAATTGATAAACACCTTCTGCTGGTCGTCCTTCCTGACTTT
>KQ962306.1:5566-23037 GCA_001563735.1 Leucoagaricus sp. SymC.cos | reverse complement strand
AATAGATTGTCAAAGGAAGGAAGGGGAAGATGAAAATAGAAAGGAAGATGATTAGGGTAAGAATGACAGCCCTGTCGATTTTGAAGGAGAAATGTTGACATCTATGCTTCTTTGATCAATGCCAATCAAAGAAACTTTTGTTCTTCTTTCATATTTCTATATTGACACTCTTGATCATATCTAGTTCTGTATGTACTTGTAAACCAGTTTGTTTCGGAATCTAGATAACTCTGCCAGCTCATATCCATAATTAGCACTCAACTCAGTTCAACCTGACTAAGGACTTAGTAGTTTAGATTGGCACTGAAGACCAAGGACTTACTATAGGACATAGATCCTTGTAGACTACCCAATACATCTGTAAAGCTATTGAGTAGTATAAATAGATGGAAAAGAGGAAGAAGTTCAATAACTTCTACTCTCCTTTCATTATTGTCTATAATAGCTTCTTCACACTCTAAATGCTAGAGTCCCTGAATGAACAAACTTCTCTGATCAACATCAAATGATCAATGCAAAGGTTATTTATGATAGTGAGCTCATAAAGGAAGTCTACCTAGAATAAATGGATTTGGAATACTGTTCTGTCTAAGAAGGGTGAGAGTCGCAATCCACCTGGACTTAGAGGAATGTAGCAAAAGTCATATATCTGTACAACTGGAGTTAGTAAGCATTCATGCACAGGAACCATACAATCTGTCTCCAAGGAGTTACCTTCTAATCTCCCCTCATTTATTGTGGACTGCTTCCTCAGACTGAGTACTCGGCCACCCCATAACAAGTTGACTTTGGGCACCTGGTGAAACATCAGAGGATAGGTGACCCTGGGTCTGAAAGATGACCATCCAAACAGGACAACACCAAAAAGCACCCCTAACACTAGGGTAGAAGTTTCCTTGGAACCTGACCCTTGGGATGGCAGTTGAATATTCCATTGTATGGAATATTGCAGTGGCTTATCTGTGATTAGTACGACCTCTGAAAACCTGCAGTATAGAAGGATAGGCAAGGAAACAGCCTATACATTGAGAAATCCATGGAAAAATCATACCCTTTAACAGTTGACATCTTAACACAAATGTTGGAAAGAGCTACCTCAGCTAGGCCAAGAGGACTTTATAGCCTTGTAGTTAACAAGCTGCTGAGCCCCACAATGATCAATATTTGCAAAGGACCCCCTAGACCCCCTACAAGTTTGATCTCTAGGCTCAGGTCATCCACCACTTTGCCTTTGGAATGGAAGTAAGCACAGGACAAGTTCAAATGTTCAATATACTGGACTTTAAAATGACAGATTGTGACCTTCTACCAAAAGGAAGGAAACTGAGGAGAGGACACCCTCTGGTTCTACAAGATAGAGAAACTGCCTCTGATCTGAGTATTCCAGAGGACTCATGACCCCTCATTACAGTCTGAAACTACCCACATCCTAACAAAATACCAACCTCATCTGGACCCAGAACCCCACCTAGAGGGTTCTATTCACCTGAACCCTCACCAGCTATCGCTTCTAGCTTGAGAACTCAAGAAGCACACCCAGGAACAAAATGAGGAACACTGCTGCTATTCCCTGAGTTGATCTGAACCCTCAGTCAAATTGACTGGTTTCTTAGTCTCTCAGAAGAACGACAGGAACAATATTGTAGAGCTACAGTCACTTGGCAGATTGTTGCTTTACTTGAAGCAGGACTCATCAAAACAGAGCCTAATACCCCCATCACTTCTAAACCAACCACTTCCACCAACACCAAAGGAAAAGAGACAGAACCCCAAGAAGTGCCAGATATATGAGGATCAAACCTCAGCTTTGATACATACAGAGCTCCCAGACATAACAACAGAGACTCCACTTTGCCAGAACCAGAGCAGCAGCCATCTAGAACAATAGCACAACCTCCAAACACAGCTTGGGACCCCAAAGTCCCAACTCCAAGAGCTTTTACTGGAGAACTATCTGATTACCCTAGGTGGAGAGATGACTTGTGATTGCTATATGCTGCAAAGCCCAACACCTACCAGACACCTGAGTTGCAAATCTTATATGCCTTACTCAGCATGGAAGGACCCACCATGGAATGGAAGGAGTTCTACATCCACTCTCACACAATGGGAATGCTGCCCATATTTGTACTTGGTACAGAAACTGAGTTCTACAACAGCCTCAATACTTCATTCAAACACATCAGCAATAACCTATGAGGAGTCGCAGAACTACTCGACTTATGACAGAATGGAAGAGCTATCAAAACATACATTAACCAATTCAAGAACATGGCTACAGTTTCTGGAATACAGGACTAACACACCCAAATTGTATTCTTCTTATGAGGACTGGACCCCTATTATAATAAACAAGTCTGCCACCTCAACCCCATTGCTGATAATATCAACAATTTCTATGCTGCCACCAGACAGGTTAGTGGAATGGACCATGTACAATCATATGTGGGCACACAAAGAAATTATTTGGAAGCACCAAGGAGGAGTCATCACACTAAAAGGAAAACTCATTCGTGCTAATCAAAAATGATGGCTTACAAACCTTATACACACCCTACAATATCAGCTAATCCCAAAGGATATGGCCCCATAGATGTTGACCTCATCAAATGAATCAATAACCTTAACAGAGAAGGTTATTTCAATGATGAAAGCTCAGATGATGGAATGGAATCAGAAACAGATTCTGGAATGACCTTCACCTCAGAAAGTGAAGATGACACAGAAGAATGACTTGAGAAAGAAATCAACAAGATTCTTACCCCTGAACTCACATAGTTATGATTGCAAGGACTATATTTCCTATGCAAGGAAGGATGCCATTGGGCACAAGATTGCCCCCTCCAGAAACAAGGAAAAGGAAAAGCTAAGGACTATAACCAAAGAAGTAGAAAGCGAGAATCAAATGATAGAGATCATACTCAAAGACAAAAGCTTCAAAAGCCCAGGAAATTGGGAAGCCACATTATCAACAACTTTGAAGAAAGTGAGAAAGATGAGGAAACCTCATGAAATTTTCAGAAATGAAAGAATGTAATGACGACACAATAAATAAGATTTAGCTTCAACCAAAACAATGAATTCTTCATGTCCTGGCAACCATACATTTACCCTCTAATCCTGACACTCGCACTACTGCACTAATTGACTCTGGAGCCTCCAGCACCTTTATTGATCCCCAACTAATAGAAGAATAGCAAATACCGAAGACTCAGTTATCACAACTGATAACAGTTCATAATGCAGACAGAACCGAAAACACTGGAAAGAAAATTATCTATCAAGTCTTGATAAACCTGATGATTAATGAATATGAGCATGTGATTAAGCCTTTAATCATAAACTTAGGAGAACTACAATTACTCCTAGGAATACCCTAGTTAGAACAATGCAATCTGCAGATTGATTGGCAAACCAAGACCCTTCACATATGACATCCCATCACCCTGAAAGATTACATTGACACTTTGGAAGAAATCAATTATATTGATTATTTTAATATCAGGGATGAATTATTCGAATCAATAAATTCAAAGATGAATACTGCTACTGAGTTAGCATGGGAATTTAACCTGAAGGGAGAAGAGGATCCACTCAAATTAGTACCTCCTGAATATTGTCAATACCTCAATGTCTTTTCTGATAAGAAAGCTCAATGATTTCCCCCTAAACAAAAATGGGACAATGAAATCAAGACACTACTGACCTTTGTACCAAAAGCATTTTCTAACTACAAGTTAGCACCAAAGGAAATGGATGAGCTAGACAAGTTTCTAGATGAAAATCTCACTAAAGGCTACATCCAAACATCGAAATCACTGATGGCATCACCTTCTTTGTAGGTACACTAAAAGGAAAACTCATTCGTGCTAATCAAAAATGATGGCTTACAAACCTTATACACACCCTACAATATCAGCTAATCCCAAAGGATATGGCCCCATAGATGTTGACCTCATCAAATGAATCAATAACCTTAACAGAGAAGGTTATTTCAATGATGAAAGCTCAGATGATGGAATGGAATCAGAAACAGATTCTGGAATGACCTTCACCTCAGAAAGTGAAGATGACACAGAAGAATGACTTGAGAAAGAAATCAACAAGATTCTTACCCCTGAACTCACATAGTTATGATTGCAAGGACTATATTTCCTATGCAAGGAAGGATGCCATTGGGCACAAGATTGCCCCCTCCAGAAACAAGGAAAAGGAAAAGCTAAGGACTATAACCAAAGAAGTAGAAAGCGAGAATCAAATGATAGAGATCATACTCAAAGACAAAAGCTTCAAAAGCCCAGGAAATTGGGAAGCCACATTATCAACAACTTTGAAGAAAGTGAGAAAGATGAGGAAACCTCATGAAATTTTCAGAAATGAAAGAATGTAATGACGACACAATAAATAAGATTTAGCTTCAACCAAAACAATGAATTCTTCATGTCCTGGCAACCATACATTTACCCTCTAATCCTGACACTCGCACTACTGCACTAATTGACTCTGGAGCCTCCAGCACCTTTATTGATCCCCAACTAATAGAAGAATAGCAAATACCGAAGACTCAGTTATCACAACTGATAACAGTTCATAATGCAGACAGAACCGAAAACACTGGAAAGAAAATTATCTATCAAGTCTTGATAAACCTGATGATTAATGAATATGAGCATGTGATTAAGCCTTTAATCATAAACTTAGGAGAACTACAATTACTCCTAGGAATACCCTAGTTAGAACAATGCAATCTGCAGATTGATTGGCAAACCAAGACCCTTCACATATGACATCCCATCACCCTGAAAGATTACATTGACACTTTGGAAGAAATCAATTATATTGATTATTTTAATATCAGAGATGAATTATTCAAATCAATAAATTCAAAGATGAATACTGCTACTGAGTTAGCATGGGAATTTAACCTGAAGGGAGAAGAGGATCCACTCAAATTAGTACCTCCTGAATATTGTCAATACCTCAATGTCTTTTCTGATAAGAAAGCTCAATGATTTCCCCCTAAACAAAAATGGGACAATGAAATCAAGACACTACTGACCTTTGTACCAAAAGCATTTTCTAACTACAAGTTAGCACCAAAGGAAATGGATGAGCTAGACAAGTTTCTAGATAAAAATCTCACTAAAGGCTACATCCAAACATTGAAATCACTGATGGCATCACCTTCTTTGTAGGAAAGAAGGATGGCAAACTACGACCATGTCAAGACTATCGATACTTGAATTCTCATACTCAAAAGAATGTGTACCCCATATCTTTAATCCCTACTCTATTCAACAAACTCAAAGGATCAAAATACTTTAGGAGATTTGATGTATGCTCCAAATACAATAACATCCATATAAAACCAGAAGATCAATGGAAAGCCACATTTAGGACCCCAAGAGGCCTATTTAAACCAACAGTTATGTTCTTTGGCATGTGCAACTCATCCACTACCTTTCAATCCATGATGGATGAAATATTCAAACCTCTAGTTTGAAAAGGAGGAGTTCTTATTTACATGGACAACATACTGATCCATGCCAACAACCAGGAGGAGTTGAGAAGACTTACATTATAGGTCTTAGACATTCTCAAAAAGAATGATCTATTTCTCAAGCCTGCAAAATGTGAATTCAACAAGCAATGAGTAGAATATCTCAGAGTGATAATTACACCAAATGTGATAGAAATGGACCACATGAAATTAGAAGGGATAAAACGCTGGCCAATCCTGACTAAAGTCAAAGATGTCTGTAAATTCATTGGATTTTGTAATTTCTACTGACAATTTATCTGAAACTACTCCAAACATGCTGCACCATTAAACAAATTGATGAGCATGAAGACACCTTTTGAATGGAAGACCATTCACCAAGAAAGCTTCAAACAGTTGAAGAAGATGTTTGATGAACAACCTATACTTCTCAAACCAAATCTGAACTGACTCTACAAGTTGGAAGCAGACACCTCAACATATGCTTCAGGCACAGTTCTTTACCAGAAGAACTTAGCAGGATGATGACAACCTGTCGCCTTTCATTTGAAAGCCTTTACACCTGCAGAACAGAACTATCACTGTTCAGAACAAGAATTATTGGTGATTATACATGTGCTACAAGCATGGTGACATCATTTACTTGGTGCACAACACCCATTCATTATTTGGATGGACCACGAGAATCTCATGCAGTGGAGAAAACCTGAAGACCTTAATCCACATCAAAGACAATGGAGAACAATACTGGAGGAATACAAACCCCAGCTACAAATCAAACACATACCTGAAAGGAAGAATGGTGCAGCTGATGCCCTTTTCAGATGACCCAATTATACCTCCAATGAACATGACAATCAGCAAATCATCATGATTGATGATGAAATAGTAGTTAACTTACTATCCACCACCAATCTCAATAATATTTGGAAGAACACTGAATTATTGGAGATGGAGCCTGATGAAAAGCAGGACAGTATACCCTATTGGAAAGGCCAAGTCCTTATTCCAAATGACACATCATTATGACAAACCTTACTCATGAAGGCCCATGACCATATTACAAGTGGACACCCTGGCATAAAGGAGACACTATGTGCCCTTCAATGACATGTTTATTGGCCTGCAATGCATGACTATATCACCGAATACATATGAGGATGTGATACTTGTCAGCAATACAAGATCACTAGAAATCCTGAAAAAGCACCTCTACAACCTATTCCCAGACCAACAACTACACAACTCTTTGCCCAAATCTCCATGGATTTGATCATGGATCTACCTATCTCAAAGGGAAACAATGCTATATTAGCCATAGTGGACCATGGCTTAATGAAGGGAGTAATTTTAACCCCTACCTCAAAATCAGCAACCTTGGCCAAAATAGTGCAAATATTAATAGACACCCTTTATCGAAGATATGGACTACCTAACAAGATCATATCAGATCAAGACCCTAGATTTGCATCATGATTGATGAAAGCCTTCTATCAACTTCTAAAGATAGAACTGGCTTACTCCACAGCATTCCACCTACAAATGAACAGTACTACTGAATGGTACAACCAGGAGATAGAAACCTATCTAGCAATTGTAGTGGCAAACAACCCCACTGAATGGGTGAAATATCTAGCGATCTATGAGATGGCCCACAATAACTGACTACATACAGGACAGCAACATTCGCCAAATCAACTCCTGTACAGCCAAGATCTCAAGACACTCCCACATGATGCACTACCCACCAACAATCCCCAGTTCAACCAAAAAGTCAAAGACTTGCAAGAAGCAAGATGTAGAGCCCTCCATGCTCATGAAAGTGCTAGAAAGATCATGGAGAAGTGGACCATGAATCATTTCCTGCCTAAATACCAGAAAGAAGATAAAGTCTGGCTAGACACTCGACATCTACCTCTATTGGAGATAACTCAAAAATTTTGACCATGGAAAACAGGACCTTTCCTAATTGACAAACAACTGTCACCTGTCAACTACTGTCTGAAACTTCCCCTGACATAGAAGATTCACAATGTGTTTCACGCCAACCTACTTCTACCCCATTGAGAGAATTTCTTATATGGAAAACACAATGAATAACTACCTTCCGACCTTATTGACCAACAAGAACAGTATGAAGTTGAAGCAATCATCAATCACTGATTGATTAGACAGTACTACTACTTCCTAATCAAGTGGAAAGGCTATCCTACTGCCAAAAACACCTGGGAACCTGAGGAGAACTTATTGAGTGCAAGATGACTGCTCAAAAGGTATAAAGAGACTCACATCCTCACTTCAGGAAGGACAAGCCTCATGAATCAACATGCCTACACTCTTCTGCACCCCCTCTCTGATTGACTTCACCCCCTTCCCACTTCCAGATACTAACAGGATTTGGGGCACTACTATTCATTCAATGTCAGAGGAGAGCCCTGCTGTATCCAGCCACCCTCTGGAACTGCCTTCATTCTTGATACCTCTCTCCAATATACCCTTTGACACCTTAAATGGACTGAATACCTCATCCTGGACGCCGACCTACCAGATGATCCAGAAGTACTTGAACTCATCAATGACTACCAGAAGAAAACTGCTCTTAGCATACATCATGTGAGAATGTTGCTCAGTTATGTACACTTTTCATCTGTTGCACTCACCTCTCTTGCTTGCATTCAACTGTCTGACCTGCTTCAAAGAGCTATTCAGGAAACTCACCCAGGAATTTCTATGGCAGAACTATGCTACTGTACTTATTTCGGCCTTCAAGGTGGAACAAATTATGGAGTGACTTTTGACTTTCCCCAATATCCCCGGCATAACCAGCTCATTGACCAACCTCTACCACCAACTGAAGATGTACATCCCACCCCATGAACTGATGTACCAAGACCAGCTCTTCACCCTACCAATGTGGTTATCAATGATGACTGAACAGGAACTAGTGGACATCCTACAGGACCTCCTGCCCACAGTATGGGACAACTCCCTCTTAATACCCCTCCAGTCCCTAGTGGAGGAACCATTCCTGATCACAAGGGAGAATGTGAGAATCATAATCACCTAATACATCACCACCACCCTAGAACTGACCACATACCAGCTCAGAATGCCATGGATGGTCAATCATGACCCAATCCTGCTCAGAGGCCATGCCCAGTGGACCTGCCTCAGCCAGATGGCAGAAGCAATCCTGCTAGACCCATAATGGCCACCAGTTGTTGCACTAGACTTCAAGCGCACTGACAAGCTCAGAGAGCTTGACCTACCATTCAAAATGAGGAATGACCCCCACCCCCTCCCTATTCAAATCCTTCCAACAACCCAAATACCACAGGAAGGAATCCTGGACTTACTGAATGGAGAAGACCACCATGAGGACAAGGAAGAGAATGAGGAAGAGGATGAGGAGGAAGAGGCCAATGTGGGAGGAACCCCTGATATTTTGGCAATAACAGGCCAGGCCCCAGCAACAACACAAGAGTGACTACACCTTCATCTCAATATGATTCTGAGAGAGAGGCTCTCCTCGAGATACCTCAAAATAATAGAGTATCCAATTATTCACTCAACAATGGAGAACACTACAATGACCCTGCCTACTCTAATTTGGGAAGCTGGTGATCCCACCAACTGCTTCTACATCAAGACAGTCCTATGCTTCTGTCACGACTCCATAGTTGTCAGACCTATCCCTACCAGAGAACCTGACTGAGGAGGAGACAAATATGTCATCCTATCTCCTGTATGACCCCCCTCCAATGCACATCCCCTGATTATATCTCAGGCCCAATACCTCACCCCTACTATTCTTGAGCACAACATAGAAGGAGAAGGGAGAACTCTTGGATAAAATGCATTATAGAAAACACGTTAAATGAAGGAAGTAATATTACAGTCAAGTCAATTATTGAGGATCCCTACTATTCTTGAGCACAACATAGAAGGAGAAGGGAGAACTCTTGGATTAAAATGCATTATAGAAAACACGTTAAATGAAGGAAGTAATGTTACAGTCAAGTCAATTATTGAGGGATTGATGAGGGACCCCAACTGCTATCACTGGATTATGTGAGGCAGTGCCATGCCATACTTCACACCACCCCTCCCAGTACCCTCCCTGATCACAGTTGAATCTGGAACTGACCAGATATATAATGACATCCTTCTGGATGCCTACCATAACCTGCCCTTTGAGCACTTTGAGCTCAACAGCCTATACATGTGCACCTTATCTGCACAACCCCTCAGTGCACTCAGCAACAGCTGGACACCTGTCAACCCAGCTCTCCCCAATCAAGCATGGACGCATTCCTATCTCAGGACAGAAGGACCTCAGCTCCTTCAACATATCATTACAAGTGTGATCGATTGCTCTTACCAACAAGATGATCTCATTCAAGGCACACTCGAAGAATGACAGCAACAACTCCAGGTGATCATGTATGGAGAACAGGAGGAGTTCCCCTTATTATATTCACAATCTACATCATCATCGTCATTGTGCTCTTATGCATCATATACTACTGATGCTACTACTACAAACAAAGAGAGTTCAACTAGCAATGAGGAGATGGACTCAGAAGAAGAGGAATAGATTGTCAAAGGAAGAAAGGGGAAGATGAAAATAGAAAGGAAGATGATTAGGGTAAGAACAACAGCCCTATCAATCTCGAAGGAGAAATGTCGACACCTATGCTTCTTTGATCAACACTGATCAAAGAAATCTTTGTTCTTCTTTCATGTTTCTATATTGACACTCTTGATCATATCTAGTTCTGTATGTACTTGTAAACCAGTTTGTTTCAGAACCTAGATAACTCTACCAGCTTGTATCCATAATTAGCACTCGACTCAGTTCAACCTGACTGAGGACTTAGTAGTTTAGATTTGTGCTGAAGACTGAGGACTTACTATAGGACATAGATCCTCATAGACTACCAAATACATCTGTAAAGCTATTGAGTAGTATAAATAGATGGGAAAGGGGAAGAAGTTTGATAACTTCTACCCTCCTTTTGTTATCATCCATAATAGCTTCTTCACACTCTAAATACTAGAGTCCCTGAATGAACAAACTTCTCTGATCAACATCAAATGATCAACACAAAGGTTATTTACAATAGTGAGCTCGTGAAGGAAGTCTACCTAGAATGAACAGATTTGGAATACTGTTCTGTCTAAGGAGGGTGAGAGTCACAATCCATCTGGACTCAGAGGAATGTAGCAAAAGTCATACATCCATACAACTGGAGTTAGTAAGCATTCATGCACAGGAACTGTACAACCTATCTCCAAGGAGTTACCTTCCAATTCCCTCTCATCTATTGTGGACTGCTTCCTCAGACTGAGTACCCAGCCACCCCATAACAAGTCAACTTTGGACACCTGGTGAAATGTCAGAGGATAGGTGACCCTGGGTCTGAAAGATGACCATCCCAAACAGGACAACACCAAAAAGCACCCCACCTGCCCAAACCCAAGCAGCCAAAACTGCCTGGAAAGCCCTGTCATGACCCACTGAAGCATCAGTGGGTGCCACAATGCAGTCATCAAGCATGACAGCCCTTCTGAGCTCTGCACCAAGCAAGTGCTGGACATTGACATCCTCCTCCTTAGAGTCGAACTCAATAACCCAAATACAATCACTGAAGCAATCTATAAGCTACCTACCTGGGCGAGCATCCAACGCATCAGGCTCGAACATCTCCAGGGTGACCAGAATAGAGTGATACTGAAGGGTATTAACCACTGCCAACCTGACCTTCTCTACAGAGTGGCCAAGCCTGGTAAAATGGTATCAATGAGGATCGGTACCAGGGAACTGTCTCATGCCAAGCAACTGCTTGGTCGAGTATGTGGGTGATAAAGTGAGAACCCAGTATGCCACCCAGGACCTCAACTTTGTAAGATGTAAATGGATGGGGATGAGGCCCACCAATGCCTCAATGCCACCCATAGGAGAGGTGCGAAAAGCACCTGTGATCCAGACTGCAGCCCTGCACTGCATCTTGTTAAGAGAGGCAAGATGAGCCTTATGAGGATGTAGCTCATGACACCAAAGACAAAAGCCATATGTGGCAATAGGAACCACAAACAACTGGTACAGCAACTGCTTCTGCTTAGGAGAAAGACCCCTGAGCAAATTCCCAAGCATCTCCATGGCACAAACCATAGAGATAGCCTTGGTAGAATAATAGTGGACATGCTCACGAAAAGTAAGCTGCCTGTCAAAATAGAAGCCCAAATACCGCCAAAACAGCTTGGGATGGAGAGGAGTGTCCCCCGTATATGGAGCATACCCCAGGTCAATAGGGGGATTATCATCCCCTTTGTGACACAAAAAATGAAAGAGCTCAGACTTGTCATATTCAAGGACAAGTCCAAATGCCACAAACAAATCAAACATAAACCTGTATGCACCATGAAGGTGCACGAGGTTGTTGGCCAACTCCTTGGCCTGGACAATGAGTGTACCATCATCCACATAAGAAAGAACATCACACTCCAAGTGTGACACCCTCAAGTCAAAGATCTTGAGCACAGGTGCAAGATAAATAGCAGAGAGGACAGGGGAAAGGGCCAACCCTTGCCCTACCTCCACATCCGCATCGTAAAAACCCAAAGAGAAGGAATTCCAAAGATACTTGGTCTTCCTTCCAACAAGATAAGAGGCAAAGAACTGGCAAACATTCACCAGGAATCCCTGCCTCGCCAGAATCACCATGAGCATGTCATGGTTTAAAGACAGGAAGAACTGGGTGATGTCCAAAGCAACAATGCTTGTCTTGAGGCCCTTAGCCCACCCAGCCTTGACCAGGTGAGTAAGGAACAAACCAGCATCCTTGGTTGACCATTGCCAAATACTGCCTAGCTGGTTCAAATGGAAGATGCCAAATTTGACACTGTCAAATTGAAGATGCCTAGAGAGTATCTTCTCAATTAGTTTCCCAAGCATATTAAGCAGAACAATCAGCCTAAAGGACTTGGGAGTGGAATAGGAGGGTTTACTGGGCTTAGGAATAATCACTGAAACCAACTCCTTAAAATGAGATAGCCAATACCCAACCATAAGGCAGGCATCAGCCAGTGACAGGAACTTCCCGACAATGGCATCATCAGAGAGAAGCTCCTTCAAATGGACCCACATAATGTGGTCCAGACTGGGTGAAGAATGTGAAGAGCACGCAGACAGCGCCTTCCTCACCTCCAAAGCCAAAAAAGAGACCCAGTCCTGCTCCAAAAGTAGGGACAGCTCCTCCAACACCATGACATCACAAGGCCACCCCCAGGCAGCATTGTACATCTGATCAAGTGCCCTCTACAGGGCATCAATATCATGACATGACTTCTCCCAATGTGAGATAGCCTTGTACAGCGGGAGCTGGCAGGGTTTCACCCAGGCCATAAGATCCCATAGCCTCTGGTTCTCAACAGCAATCTCCTGGATGCAAGCATCAAAGAAATGCCACTTAGCAAGATGAGATGTCCTATGAAAAGCCTTCCAGTCACAAGAGTCACATGACTCCTAATACTGGGCGATAGCAGCAGAGTACTCATCAGTCCACCAAGACTGAGAGCACCCCGTAACAATGATCTCCTTTGCATGAGCATTCCACATGGAGAAAAAAACCTCAGCCACTGCAGATGCAGCAGCCTCAATCTGATCAGGAGAAGACAGGTCCCCTATCTCCAGGGACCTAAAACCAGTGGCAAGGTCAATCAAGAACCCGGATTCCTCTGGGGACTCTTTTGGGATTACCATGCAGGAAACCTGAATATCAATCTCAGACAAGGGCAGACTCCTTCTCAGTCATGGGATGCTTTTATATAAGCAGACGTTGAGCCAGAGAATTCCATCAACTGCTAATGCATCCCAATGACTAGCACAAACATACATTGGTCATATTTGGCTTTGGCTTCTCCTCCTTTGTAAGCAGCGCCTTCCTGCACCCATAGTTACTGAATTAAGTAGACCCACCTCCTGCCTATTTCCATAAGAAGAAACAATGGATACACATATCACACCTTTGAAAAGGACATGGACTGAGCCACTCAGGTTGTTATTAAGCACAAAGAAACCCTCTACACACTACCACCCTCATCATGAGTGTCTGTTATCCCCTCCACAATGTCCTTCACACCATTCAAGAGTGAAAAGTGTCTGTCCTCAGTGTAATCCAAGCCTTGCTCACTGCTGGACCACCTGAAGCTCGAGAATAATTAGTTGGAGAGACAACACAGATTATTGAAGCACTATATCATCACTCACCAGAAAGTACACAATCTTGGGCTGTTGACCTCACAACACAGATCCTTCAATCCAAAGTTTTGGAGCTCACTCAGAACACCTATGGACTTCACTTCAACATCACAAATGCTACCGCTGAACACCTAGAGGGGTCTTTCATGAGGGACACTGCAAAAAAAAATGAGGAGCAGCTCACCAACACTATGGAAGTTAACAAGCTAGCTACTTGATTCCAACCCATCATCGAAGCAGGCTTGAGCTCAGGAAGGGGGTGAAGAACGGGCAATGGAACGGCTTGGTTGCAAGATTGAAGGTAGTATTGCTGAGCTCATGAATGGTGATGTTGTAAAGGGAGGCAATATAGCTGACAGGGACAGTGGAGTTGGGAGTTCAACACCGGAGGGGTCATCAAGAGGAAAAAAGCAGCACAAAACCAAGGACACTTCTGCAGCTTCATGAAATGAGGCCTTGATGATTATTGTAAGTATTATTGCCCAATTATCCCATGAAGCACACTGAAAAACTATTAGAAAAGCATTGTATGCATCTCAATCTTCCTCCAGAGCACAAACAAGGAATGCAATTACCTTCAAAGTATCCTCGGCATTTTCTTCCATTCAGCGTTAGTTCCAGAAAAAGTGATCAAGACATTGGCACATGCAGGACTGTCTGTCTCCCTCTCATCTATCAGTACTGGTGTAGATTCCTTGTCAAAGGAGGCAGCTGAAAGACTTCATGAAATTGGTCACACCTTAAATGTGGCCTTCACATATGACAATTTTGACATGAAGTTCAATGTTGCTGAGCCGACAATGCAGCGACAGTCATCCTTTGTGAGCGCAACATCAGCAACAGCCATTCCACTTTATGGAGTTGGGAAGGAGAATGAGAAACACTTATGCTGTTCATCGGAACTATAGGCAAAAGATCCTAACAATCCCACTGCAATGAATCCAGTCAAACTCAAACTCGATCTCATCCCAAAGCTTCATGCCACTTGCAGAACTACCCCGATTCCAGGTGCTGAGCATAGTGCACATGCAGAAAGGATTGCATGGCATGTGTGATCAATACTGATCAACCAGGGCCCTACAAGCTTCTCCAAATACAAGGAGAAACTTGGAAAACCAACTGCTGTTCAGCAGATTCCACTTCACAGGACAGTTCAGGTCCCATGTCAAGCCATGAATATTAAAGAGTCAATGCAGGATGGCAATATCAATGTGATGGAGAACTTACTCCAGCAGGGCAGTTTGGCTGAGGCAGAGGCCAAGAAATTTGACCACAAACAGGATGTTGATATGTCCGACTGGGTCCTACTCATCCATGGTGACCTGCTGACAAAGGAGAGGCTAGATTCAGTCAAGATCACCAGGAGAATTGAACATATGCCAAAGAGAAGGTTTCAATACATTGTCTTCATACCAGGGCTCTTCCATTACCAGATAGCTTGTGCAGACGTGATTTGGCAAGTCTGGGTTCAACCAATGGCTGCTCAAAGCAATCTAAATAGTCTTGTGAGTCATGTAGCCATATTGCGCTCTGGTGACACCAGGAAGTTTGTCACAAAGCCTTGATTCCAAATGATGCATCATGTCATTCAGCATGACATCTGGACTTCAATGCTAGACTGTTGGTCAACCAAGGCATGACTCTACAATGGCAAATGGACTTCCCTTGAAGAATTCGGCGCTAGTACACCATTATGGGACCTCATTGTTGAAATGTCACATTCAATTGTCAAGAAGTATGTGGCTTCGACAGAGCAAGTAGGCGATTTGCGGAACAGTGCAAATACTTCACATGACAAGATCTTCAAAAATTAAATATTGAGGAATCACAATGAATTAAATTGGAACTCTATCACACAATGAATACTGGCAATATTGGACAAGTGGAAGCAACAATACTTAACTGGGTATACATGTTCAAGGCAACAGGAAAGCATAAGTATGCTGCCCAGATGCTGCAGTTCATTTACAATCTTTCAGAATTCTACCCAAAAGAACTTGCATGAGCATTTAATAAAATTATAACTCACTGGTATACTCACCTACATCAAGTGATATCATCTGGATGAATTGGCTCTGCAATCCCACAGGAAAGCTGGATGGTTTCCACAGAGTAGACTGGCTAGTCGAGCACAATAACCTGTACACAAAGGTCAGTTGTTACTGTCAGGAAGGATAAGCAAACTCAAGTTTTCAGGTAATATACAGAGGTGCTGGACCAAATTGTACTCTTGATCATATCATCCAAGAATCTATACTCATTGAGCTCTTCCGCAAGTGCCATGTCACCATCGAGAATGGCTTCTTCCTCGAGCACAGAACAATACATCACTCTCGGCCAGACATGGCAAAGACACTGAAGGCTCTTGCAAATGAATTTCAGAAGACAAAACCTCATGTATTTACATCTGGACACAGTGCAAAATATGAAGCTGCAGATAACATTGAAAAAGGAATGGATGAGATCAACAACCCAAAAGAGAAACAAGCAGTCAAGCAGGGGGTGACTGATGAGGTAGAGCATGAGCTTGAAAGTGGGGATATAGCAGCAGTGGAGGAGTAGACATGGGGGCAGCATGATAAACAGAGGGAGCGGGAGGATGAGGTGGTGGGATTGCGTGAGTAGGGTAAACAGAGGGAGTGGGAGGATCAAGTGGTGGAATTGCGTAAGTAGGGTAATGGAGTGCATAATTTGGGGAGTAACTTGACAGTATTCTGAATGGGAGATGGTTTGATGCTGGATAATGAGTCAGCGGGGCAGATTGCATGTATTGTGGCTGTGACTGAGGGTAGACAACATATTGTGGTTGTGATTGAGGGTGGATAACAGGCTGGGATGGGACAACTGGCCAGGCAGGTTGGGTTGGAAAGCTGCTACTTGTCACTGGAGGCAGCACAAGGAGAGGGGGTTCAGATGATGGAGCAACGGTGCCAACAGCAAGGATGGGCTTTGAAGCAGTAGCCATCTGTGGCCTGACCACATGCTTCTTCTTCTCCTTCAGTGTTTTGCGTTCACAGTTGCATTCACAATTATTAGCTACAGATAAAATATGAACAAATGATCAACAAGGACAAATTTTCGTAGTACTCACAATTGCCTAGATCTTTGCATACCCCACAAGAATGTTCCTGAATAGGTTTGATATTCTCTTTGTCCACCTTAGAACATTTTTGTTGAGTGGTAGAGGAAGAGGAAGCTGATTTAGCAGAAGATGTCATGATTGTTGTTGAAGCAATGGCAGGATATATGGCACAATAAATGTCGAAGAGTTCATTGGCATACTTTGAAGAGTGATGCCACTGTGTTTGCTTGACAAGGATCATAGGATCAGCAAGCTTCCCTGTATGTGCCAGGTCAACAATTCTCTGAAGAACATGGTCAGGCATCACCTGCTGAGGGCCAAAGTACTGTTCATGCTCCAAGCCTTGCTTCTTCAACTCACCCAGCCTCCAGCTACATAGTGCGACCTTCAATTTGAGATTGCTGCTGTCCAAGTTGTTGAATACAATTGCTGGAATGTTCATATTGCATGTCTGAGTAGTCTTGACCAACTTGTGTGCAAGATTGGGAATGATAAACATGGAAGGATCACACACATCACAGCAGGTATGTGACTCAGCACCTTCCTTCTTCCTTTTACAGTGGCTCAAAGTACTGTCCCAATGTTTGGACATCTTAAACAAATGGACTTATAACTCAGCAACCAGA
>KQ962304.1:73814-84257 GCA_001563735.1 Leucoagaricus sp. SymC.cos | reverse complement strand
CCCACTCGAAAATATTTGAAAGATGTTATTTCTGCTGACTAATCAAGTTGAAACTCCATTCCCAGAGTATTATAACCCATTAGAACTCTGAAAGTTAGCTACAATCCATTAGAACTGAAATAATTCAATATAACTATTTTCAGGATTTTCTGACACATGAGGTAAACGTGACTGTCAATATGAACAAACAATTTTGAGCTCATTCATTCAGGTGCATACTTGCCATATTCCAAATCTATGAGACAGCAACATACTTTTCCGGTTCAGTTAAACTCTCTGACAATTGCTGGGTATGTAGAACACAATGATGGAAGGAAGGTAAGTTACTTCTTCCTCTGAATTATACATGAGTACTTGAGTCCTCATCAACGCACCATTCCAGACCTTTGCAGATGACAGACTGAGAGCTAGCATGAATACAGAGTGTCGGACTCCTCTCTGACAGTGTTATACCCTCAACTTTGGCTTGTCCACCTGCAAGGCTCTCCAATCCTTTACTTTCCCCTCAATACGAAGTTGACAATATACCATGACCTCTGTTGCAAATCCCCTTGAGTATTCAATATGCCTTTGTCCTGGAAGTAACCTCCTGGATTGTAGAGCTTTTGGAGCAGACACTCATCAAGGCTTATGCTGAACGCTGAGCATTGAGTAGCTATGTCAAAATCATGGCTGGTCTCATGCGATGTCGTATGCCTGCCATTTCCACTGGGCTCTCTGCAATCACCTTGCTCATACTGTGACCCGACCCTCATATGTTTTGGCACTCGATAAGCTAGCAAACCTGCTGAAAGTCCCAAAGCAATGCATTCATTCTATTCTTTACACACATTGTTTCACAAGTGACATGGAGATTTCAAACACTTTTTTTCTACAAACCAAAGACTACAGCAGATATGCCCATTTCTTTCGTGTATCACCTTTATCAATGGTCAGGCAAAGATAAAGCCACCAACCGTGTTATCAGCCAAAATAATGACTAAGTCTGATGACCCTGCTTTCAAACACTGTGAACTCGAAACTCTTCCATCAACTCTTACCCAGCCAAACAGTTTCCAGCTCAACCTTTACATTAACCTTACAGGAATTCTAGATTCAACATGACTTATCAAGAAATTTATATAATATTTGACTAGATATTCGAAGACAAGGCGTGCTCTAGCCACTAAGAGCACTTCTTCATATCAATCATTCTCCTCAAAATCAGGTGGTAAAGGAACTCCTAGCAAAATCACAAAGGGTAATTATGTAGTCTATATATCACAGATCAATGAGATAGAGGGTTAGAGAAAAGTTTATGCTCTGGAGTGATGTGAAAACTCAATGTGATAATCCATGCAAACTGAAGCACCACTTCAACATCAATTTACTAATCTACAAACACAAGCAAGTACATTGGATACAGACATTTCCAGCCTCTCATGGACCAGAAAGGAGGGATATGGAGACATAAGCCATCCTCCCAAGTGATGATTGTGATACCTCCAACATAGAACCTTATTCCCTCCATGTCTGGCACATAAAGAACTTTACCAACATTAAAGGTTTCTGCCACTGAAGGTATGCACATAATGGCTGTCGGGTTATTTTGCAACAGAGTTTGGATGGGACCTATCAGTGAGAAGTAATGAGAGGTTGTAGCCAAGTTTTGTGGACCGGAAATTTAATCAGGAATGAAAGAATGCAAATATGTGCACTGAGCATGTGACTGATGCTCATGGTGACTAAAGAAAATCCAATGAAAAGGTGTGATACACTCACAGATGGATGCCACTACAATTTCAATAAGCTTGAGTTGCGTGTCGTGATCTGCCATCTTGTCCAGGCCAACGAGGATGATGATGTATCGACAATATTTACTCTAACATATTTTAGTTCCTCAAACAGTTCAACCTCACAAAGAATTTTCTTCAGGAGAGTTGGATCTTTCTGAGTGTATCGATCAAGTAAGTCAGCAAAGGTGTCCACTTGAGCAGTAACCTGGTAGGTGACCAATAGAAATATATGATTCAGATCATTCCTCTGGTTTGTGAAATGAAGATAGTAGCCACCAATATTTTCTTTTTACACGAAATTTTAAGCACAGGACTGTGCCACAGCAGAATTCCCAGCACCAAATGGTCCTTGTATCCACATCAAGTGCTGGTAGTGTCCCTTTGGACACAGTGATTTTCACGCTATACTCCCAACAAGTACCCAAGTGGCATCGAGGAGGATTCTTACTAGCAGAGGCATCATGGGATGCATCTGGCAGTGATAGTTTTCTCAGCCCTTGAGATTGACTTGTTTAGTTCCATCACAATGACCAAGCCCTCCAGAAAGCTCGCCCTAGTAGCTGGTGTGCCAGTTCAATGATTTGTACATGAGAGTGGCAACTCTCAGTAAATTGTGGTGTGCCTTGAAATATTTCGCCAGAGGTCATGTGTAGTGGCAAAGAAATAAAAGCACTGTGGACTTGTGGGGTGCTGCATAGTACATGTATGATATATGAATATCAATGGCACAAAAACATGATCAGCATTTATCAAACCACTCTCCAGTGATTGAGCTGATGAATTCATTGGTTAATCAGAAAAGATCCTAGATATGAAATTTCAAAAGCCAAGGAATCTGTGTGTGTAGGTGACAGAACAACACCAAGTTCGGTGTTTTTGCCTTGTCTTCACATGTCCAAGTTGAGGGATAAGTCAAGAATTTAGAGTCATGACCACATGGGCCCTCATGGAGTTTTACTCTGACTCTGAGTCCCACCTGAACACTGTGCAAGTGTTCAATCATGGGGCAAACCAGGAATCAATTGGCCCAATTTGCAATTTCAGACTTACCATTGCTGCTCAGTGCTCGCTGTTTACATCATGCTCACCAGCGTTCAGGCCTTCAAACAACACACAATATTTTCTTGGAATGTGCCTGTATCCTATCTTCCAAAAAGACTCAAGATGACATTGCTTAAGGCTAGGATTGAGGGCTTGGAATCCATTAACTAAATAGGCAGTGAATGCAAGCACACACACATTTATATCTAGGTATGCTGTCTCTGAGCCGCTCAATCGAAAGTGAAGATGAAGTAGAAAGGTAGGTCCAGTTGGGAGCAAGAAACCATTTCTCACCATGCGAGTATTTCCAACAAAGAACCAAATTCTCGTCATGTCCAAGGATATAAGGAAGTTCTTCAACATCAACAAGGAAGGGCACATACTTGGTGGGACATGAGTAAGGGAGCCATCAGATAATCTTTGAATGAAATTCAGGCAGGATCTATCATCAATAATACAGTCAAAAGGAGAGTAAGGAGGGCTAAGCAGCTCAAGTAACAAATTCAAGGGACATACATCTCTCATAAGCTCCTCAGGTGAAAATGGATGATCAATGAATAGTCTGACCGCGAGGGCCAACTGAAAGTCAAAATCGGACAACAGGGCAGCCAATTGCGAGTCCAGAGAACAAATGGGCATGCAGAGCTGGAGACAAACTGTTGCCAGAAAGCAGTATACCACCTCCCTGCTGATGCCAGGGTACTCCCATGCAATTTCAATAACATCAGTGGCAATTCTTCCTTCTGCCAGTGGCAGAAATGGTGAGTGAAAACAGCCAAAGTGCAGATGGAGGAAAGAATACCTTGACTAGGGGAGTGAATAAAGTTCAAACAATTGAACATCTCAATCCGGAGGTCCTTTATCACAGCATGGACACCAATCTCCTTGGACCAGTCATGATTCAGGATGAGCTTGATGTGATGGGGGATTAATCGATTATGTATGAAGCAGATTTACTTAATCCTGCCAATCAAAGAGGTAGTCAGTTTCAAGTGGGTCGACTTACTGAAAATGATTTGATGAATGGACAGAAGCACATCTTGCCGGGAGTTCCTCATCAATGTATAGTATCATGTCATCAGCGGGGTCAGATAGGGTCTCCATGAGATAATGATTGGGAACAGGTGTTCGAGCTTGCAGTGTTTGAAAACAGGGTCATCAGATCTGCTCATTGTGGCATGGTGACATTATGGCATTATCTTTGGCCAAAGAAGGATGGTACAGATTGGCCTGTAGCAAGAAGCACAGTAGAGGTCTTCATGATGCTTGGGAGATGATGTGCTGACGATGTGTCCAGATTAAACAAATCTATTGGTTTGAGACTTCCAGTGAGCTTGCTGATGCATTCACTGTCCAAATCTTCAAGGGCCAATTCACAGTGTGAGTAGATTGAGGAAAGCCAGGTGAGAATGACAGGCGTACATTGCATGATGTGCTTGATATTGATCCAATGCAGGAGCCATGAATCTAGTGTATGTAGATATAACACTCACCATTACCCGACCCTCTACAAGTGTTTGCATCCCTGATACAACAGGGCTCCCAACAGAGTTACTTCCAGGCCAAAGGTGGGCTGGATGCTCAGGAAAACATTGTGTTGCATTTCTGACCTCATATCGAGAGAAAGTCAGAAAATTGGAGGGCCAGAGAGTCTAAAAGGTGCACAAATTGAGATTGGGCACCTAGCATTGTTGGAGAGGTTTCTGTTGTGCTGCTTTCACATTGGTTTCTGATCCAGTGTCTACTGAAATCTGGAATGGTACTTTCATTAGTAACTCAAGCACCCAGGTGTAATTCGAAAGTAGGAATAGCTTACCATCTCTTCCTCGGTGCCTTTCACTGTTCCACATATCTAACCATGACCAGGAGACTCAGAACAGCTCAGAGAAATATTTTGCTGATGAAGGAGATGGGCAGCAGATACTCAAGAGAGAATTGAAGTTGGTTGGAAGAGGGGCTGTTTGTTCATATGGACATCATGTTTACTACTGGGGGTGCTAGATTTACTTCTTCCTTCCCATCCCCTGGTTGCATCCTTCTTGCCATGATTTATTGCCTACACATTGCTTCACTATTGAGAAGATGGTCTCCCACAGTCGACAGATGTCTCGCCAATGCCTTATCTTATTGAGCCAGGTCTCACAGTGGCATGACCAGTGAGCCGGGCATCCTTGCACTGCTGGGATCTTTGCTCATCGCAAAAGCCAGTTGACTATCTAAAACATGTTCAAAAAAAGACCTACCCCTTCACCAGGTCACAGTAGTTGAAAATGCTGCCATCTGTGGTATCTATGTGCAATGAAGCTGATGTCACATAAACTGGTGCTTGAACTACCTGGTCTGTTCTGCCTGCTTATTGCCAGAGCTGCTCATTGACATACATAGTACTTCTAGAAAGTCCCTCTTTCTCTTATTCCCTTCTCTCCTGAGCCCAATTATCTGAGGAGTATCCCCTCACGTTCACTTTTCTGGCAATCAGGAGTCAGTATGTCACTATCTCAAGGCCAGCAGAATTTATCTTCTGACAATAACAAACATATCATGCACCAGAATCATTACGACCACACTGGATTTTTGGAAGGCCTTGAGAGGGCTTGGCACTGAACCGAGATGCATTTGGAAGGCCAGGTGCACTGTATCTTCAACCAGAAAATCATTTGATGCTCAGTCTTGACCTTCAGTACTTCTATGAGAGCCTGGCCAAATTTAAGCTCTGATATATTCTTTGAATGAGCTTACTGCTCGTGGTCTGAACCAAGTCCATCATTTCAGGTCGTGCTGTTAGGGACCAGTGCTTAGTTCTGTGGGTCCACCATCAAAAGTGTTCACTCACATTCCTATTGACCCAATCATTATTAGTCACCATTCTGGCAACCAAAACCACACTGGGCACTCGAATTCCTGCTTCTGAATGCTGCATAATGGGTTCCAAGCTACTTGGACCTGTCGTCTCCCAAATAACATGCTCCAAACTACTCTTATTTTGAAGGGAACTTTCCACCTCAAGTCTCTCACTGAACTGATCTTCTGCACCACACGATATCTGGTTACACCTTGCTAATACCTTTTCAATGCAAGAATAAAGCTAAACCTCCAGCCAATTATTACAAGACACACAGATCATGGTTCAAGAAGCGCTCACAGCTCCTACAATCCTCACTGTTTGTCAGCAACAACACATCATTCACCATTGATATGCCTTTTGGCCAATTGATAGTGTGAGATGATGCATAAATTTCACCTTGTTTGTCACCTCACTTGCCACACACCACATTTTCAAAGATTGGTGTCTTTCTTGGGTGCTCTGACACAAACCATTCCATGAAGACTGCAATATTCATGCTTCATCCATCCCTTGAACATATAATCCTCATGGATACCTTGTTGGCCTCGCATTCAAATTTCGAGATGATTCATGCAATGGATCAGGAGATATCACGTTTTTTGTGTTGTGATAAAGGACATTTGGACTGGTCATGTTACTCCCATGTCCTGTCCACTGGCTCCTTCTTCTCAGTAGCCAATCCAGGGCCAGGCTACTCCCCTATCCTTTATTTCACTTCTGTACAATGGTCCATGCTCATTGACCAAATTGGGAGAGGGCTGAATGGTATTTAACCCCTCGAAGTTTGTGAAAAGGCCTCATTCGCACCTTGTCTCTTAACCACTATCGCCCTGACTTTCAATCTCTAGTGCTTGTTATGCTGTCTTCTGGATAGGACCTCTTACTCTCTGTTCTCTCTGGACCAGGTTTGCTTGTTCCCTAACCTGGGTCGAGCATCTAAGGCAACAGTGCATTACCTGTCTTCACAGCATTATTATAATTGTATTAACTTCTTCTGGTTGTAGATCTGGTGTTCTCTTTGGCTAACTTCTCAGAGCAACCCTGGGTATCTCGGCAACAGCCTCCAGCTTGGGTAAAGGAGGTCTTGGTGACTTGGCTGACCAACTCCTCAAGCCACAGTTCTTCAACACAAGGCTATAGAGCCCGTGGTCCTCATGTAAGTTTTCGCAAGGTCTCTCAAATCATACTGATACTGACATGGAATTGGCCTATAAAACTCTGGCCTCCAGATTTGCTCCCCTGTCAGATTCTGTCAACCAGGAGCTTTATACCCCTTTGGCAACAACCTCTGGCTTGGATGATGGAGGTCTTGGACAACACTCAGGCAACTTTGAGTAATCCTGGGTATCTTGGCAACAGCCTCCAGCTTGAACATTGAAGATCTCGGCAACCTGACAGGCCTACTCCTCAAGCCCAGGTATCTTGAATGAAGCCCGTGCTTTATGGACCTGAAGTATGTCTCTCATATGGTATTGAGGTCATTCTGATCCTGACGCGAAGTCGATCCGTAGAAGTCAACCAACACCCTTCTTTCCATTGGAATGCCTCCTAGCCATGTTGAAACCCGACTCACCACTTCCAAAATGGAAACTGTTGGGCTTGACGTCGAAACCTCTGGCCGGGGGGCTTGTTCCCCTTTTGTCTTTTGTTCTCTTGCCAATGTGCGGCTCTGTGGTAATGTGGTGACTCACCTCTTCCATCTGGAAATGATTATAGGCTTGAGTTAAGCAGCTTACCACTGGAGCATTTTTCTTTTGACTTGCTCGTCCTCTCTGTTATTGCTAAAATATTGTGCTCCTGACTTGCCTCTTCCATCTGGAAATGCTTTTGGCTTGAGTTGAGCTTATATTTTTCACCATTTTCCTTCTCTTTCATGACCTTGCCCTTCACTAATCATAACTATGGACTCACCACTTTCTATTTGGAACTTGATTGGTTTGAGTCCCATCACTTGTGATCAGGCTTTGCTTCTCTTGACTGGTCTCTTACTTCTCTGCTTCTCCACATCATGACCTGTGACCTGTCTTTGGCTTGTCTCTGCACCTTTTCTAGTCCTTTTTGGGGTCAGATGGCAGAGAGCAGGTGTGGGTAGATAAGGAGAATAGGCAGGATTCAAGAAGGATCAAGGAAACAGTCAAGTTTGCAGGAGGAAATCTGATGATGTGGGGCTGTATGGGATGGGAGGGAACTGGATTTGCTACCAGAATTGATGGTAAGATGGATGCAAAGCTTTACACTGAAATTCTAGGAGATGAACTCCTAAAATCCTTGGAGTGGTATAGACATGAGGTGGAAGATGTCTATTTTCAACAAGACAATGACCCCAAGCACACCTCTAAATTGGCCAAGGAGTGGTTTGAAGACCAGGATTTCAGGGTCCTTGTGTGGCCTGCACAATCACCAGACCTAAACCCCATTGAACACTTATGGGATCACCTGAAAAGAAAGCTCAATGACTATGAAATCCCACCAAAGAGTGTTCATGAGCTTTGGGAGAGGGTAGAGAAGGAATGGAATGATATTCCCAAGGAGGTGGTACAGAATCTGATTGCTAGTATGCTTAGAAGATGTGCAGCAGTGATTAAAGCTAAAGGTGGACACACTAAGTACTGATAAATATGACTTATTGATAGTAAAATTGCCAGCAAAAAAACTGTTCAAATGAGCTATCAGATTGTGTATACTGCTATTTTTGGCAATTCTTGGCCAAATCACATGATTGCTTTTGTAGTTTGTAGTCAACATTCTAATGTACATTGGAGAATAATTTGGTATTTTTAGCCTATTTATTTGTTAAGATATATGTCTATTTCCTCAAAAGTAACCAACATGTGAACAGTTTTTTTGCCCACTGTACATCTCTCATATGGTATTGAGGTCATTCTGATCCTGATGTGAAGTCGATCCATAGAAGTCAACCAACACCCTTCTTTCCATTGGAACATCTCCTAGCCATATTGAAACCTGACTCACCACTTCCAAAATGGAAACTGTTGGGCTTGACATCGAAACCTCTGGCCAGGGGGCTTGTTCCCCTTTTGTCTTTTGTTCTCTTGCCAATGTGTGGTGCTGTGGTAATATGGTGACTCACCTCTTCCATCTGGAAATGATTATAGGCTTGAGTTAAGCAGCTTACCACTGGAGCATTTTTCTTTTGACTTGCTCGTCCTCTCTGTTATTGCTAAAATATTGTGCTCCTGACTTGCCTCTTCCATCTGGAAATGCTTTTGGCTTGAGTTGAGCTTATATTTTTCACCATTTTCCTTCTCTTTCATGACCTTGCCCTTCACTAATCATAACTATGGACTCACCACTTTCTATTTGGAACTTGATTGGTTTGAGTCCCATCACTTGTGATCAGGCTTTGCTTCTCTGGACTAGTCTCTTACTTCTCTGCTTCTCCACACCATGACCTATGACCTGTCTTTGGCTTGTCTCTGTACCTGTTCTAGTCCTTCCTCATGTCTCTACTGCTTGATGCCTCACTGAGCTGGTTTGTTGTTTCTTCTATCCAGGCTTGCTGATGTCACTTGTGTGCATGTATATTAACACAATGTGGCTGGTGTGCTTGTCTTCTGATATTTTTAAACATTGATAGCCTTAGTATTGGCTTGTGACATATAGTATTGACTTGGTGAGGCTGTCTTCACTTGAGTTGTGCTTGATGTCATATATGAGTAGATCAGTTGTAGCTAAGTTTGCAATGTACCAGTTAGGTGAATGAAATCAATCTTGTTTGACTACTCTTATTGTGTGATTGCCTTGAGTGTAGCAAAGTGAAATCTAACCTCTAGTTAGGTTTATGCTCTGGTCAGTTCTCTGTTTTTGTAGTCTTGCTTGCAATTGGAGCCCAGTTCCTCCACCCATGGTTAATTTCTCATTACCACATACTCCAGTTGTACATGTAAGTGGTGAAGATTGGTGCTGTCAGTACAGAATGCAACACAAATATGTTGATTCAAGTATAAGAATTGCATGTGCACCTTGCTGCCAAACTACTGCTTAGTGAATTGTTGTGCAATAAGCATATCTACATTGTGTGATAGAAAACTCTAAGTAAGAGCAGCATAGGTAGTTGAATATCACAGTAAGATGAACAATTATCTTAAGGTATGTGCAATCCATACTCATCTACCCCCCACATGGTGTGACTAACTAGTGACAGAGTCCTTAGTGGAGTTTCTGTACATTGAAAGCTTTAATGCTCATTGTCAGATAAGATAATTAAATGGATATAAAATAGTATATTTACAATATATATAAATAAAATCATAAGCTAGCTATTTTTATATCCCTCATAAGTGGCTCTGAAAGAATATAATAACCTCAATACTTCTTTATAGTCTAAACAGCCTGTTTTCTACTTAACTTTCTATGATAAGCATCTAAAAATTTTGTATTTATCATATATATCTGCTATTCAGAAATGTTAGGAGCAGTCCTATTGTGAAATTGAGATAGACTTACTTCTAGATATAATCCACAGTTACAGTTTTAAGTGTAGCTAATATATTTCTTTTAAGATCATCTTCTCTTATTAAAGAGGAATATTTTCAGTAGATCTGCTTCATATAACTCTAACACTGCTCAATAGGATTAAGTTTACAGTAAAACTTCAGCAAAAAGAGCACAATAAATTTACACTTACTGCATTCCATCTCAAGAGCAGAAGTTTGGTCTACAAAGTCAAGTTGACTATAAAGTATCTGCTGCTGACAATATTCTGTGTCTTAACAAGCAAAATTCTTGTATATCAATTTGAGCTTTGATTGCTCAATGAGT